>PVKU01003776.1:0-167125 GCA_004027475.1 Anoura caudifer
AAAAAAAGAATTTTCTAATGACTAGTGACATTGAGAATCTTTTCATGTACCTGTTGGCCAACTGTATATCTCCCCTGGAAAAATGTCTATTCAGGTCATTTGCCCATTGATAATATAAAATCAATAAGTAAAGCATAAAGCTGAAAAACTCAAAATAATAGTTTTATGAAGATAAATATTAGAAGAAACAATAAAAAATCAAAAGTATACATTTTTTTCAGGAAATGAGGAGTGGGGAGGGTAGATAAAGGATAATGATGTTTTATTATATATAATATTTGTTATACATTATATTTCATATTGTATTATATATTTCACATTTTATTTAATATCATATATTACATATTGTATATATGAAATCAATTGAGGAAACATTTGATGAGAAATCTGACAATTTACTTTTGAACTTCCTGGGATGAGAGTTGTTTTGTCACTGACCAAGTGGTCTCACTGAGTATAGATGAAAGCTCTGCTCAAGTGGACTATTGAGAGAACAGGAGATAAAGCAAAAAGAGAAAAGCAAAATATTATTTGAGAAGTTTTACTCTAACTGGATTGCAAGAAAATGCAGTGATACCGGTGGGGAATATATGTTCAAAGAATTTGTTTGTAAAAGTTTGAATGATAAAAAATAATATATTTTTCTATTTGCTTACTTAAAAATAGAAAAACAATCTTATATTGGTTGCTTACTTATTTTTTCCAGGAAGTTGAAAATACCATTCCATGGTTAAAATTTCATCACATTCATAACTTTTACTTTCCTCCTCAACATAAAAACAACAGCAGGAAGTTTTTAGTTGGATACCGAGTACACTTTGAGAGCAAAGCTGAATGTATAGCCACTGTCAGGTAACAATGGCCCTCCATGCTGCCTCAATAGAAATGGTATTTCTTCAGCCCTGGCTGGTGTAGCTCAATGGACTGAATGTGGGCCTCCAAACCAAAGGGTCATGGTTCAATTCCTAGTCAGGGCACATGCCTGGGTTGCCAACCAAGTCCTCAGTGCGGGATGCACAAGAGGCAACCACATATTGATGTTTCTCTCCCTCTCTTTCTCCTTCTCTACCCTTCTCTCTAGAAATAACTTTTTAAAAATCTTTAAAAAAAAGAAATGATATTTCTTCAGTGTTAATGCCAGTCCACCTTTTGATGCTTCATTATGTTTCACAAAGTAATTATTACTAAAATTAAAACAAAACATCTTCTATAGCATAGGGTTTTCATAATAAATAAAACACAATCTCACAAAATACTTACCTCTCACATGTTTCTCACATATGTGTTAGGAACTCATTTTTATTCTCTGCATATCAAAGTCCTGTTCCACTATAAGATTATCTGTCTAAGAGAGTAATTACTATTTGATAATATCTGCATTAACATAATTTGATGCTTATCAGTACTCTTTAATAAAACAAATTTGACAATTGCTTTTGTTGTTTTCTTGCTGAAGCTAATCTTTATCTATAATTTTATATTTGTTTTAAAAATTTTTTGGCAATAGTATGAATCCTGTCAAAAGACCCAAACTTGGGGTATTTCTCTATGTTTAGCAACTAAATCAATCAATTTCATGCAAAAACAATATTTTTAATAATTCTTAAAAAACAACTAAGTTGGTTAACTAATAAATCACTTTGTTTGAAAGTTATGCTATAGCTTTAATGGTTTCATGATGCTATTTGACAAATTTCTAATACAAACTATATCCCAAGGAATAGAGGTGAATGGATCAATGGTCCAATAAAATCTAATTTTCATGTATAATGTTCTTCCTGTCAGCACTTTTTTTAACTTCTTATGTAACAGAATCATGACATATTTACTTGGTATAGCCATCCAATTAATTCTGTACATAAAATGTAATAGATTTGTATTTATAATATAGAGTTGCAATATTTATATTATGGTGTATCTCTTTGTATTTATGACTTAGCAGACTACCTTTGAATGAATAACATGTCAGTTATTCAGGGTTATAACAAACCATTATAGCAAAAAAAAATTAAAATGTATAGGAATTAACTCACAAAAGACTAAAATGAATCAGCCCAAGTGAATCATGCCTTTTTAGATAAAATGAAGTGTCACAATCCTAAAGTTGACACATATTCTAAGGTTATAATGATGTTTAGCTTACACATATACAGCAAAACGTCTTTAGCAAGAAAAAAGAATTGTCCATTTCAAATTTGTGAACTGCCTAAGGACTATTGTTATGAGACGTACATTGTTAGAGGCTGAATTCCATCAGAAGTAGCCGCAGACAGAGATGAGCACATAGGGCATTCATTAGCAATCTTAGTATCACCACCTGCGGAAGGTAGGCAAGTGGGCAGGGGTGAGATTGCATGAAGGGAGAAGTCCAGCTCCATTGCAGTCTGAATGGATGCTCGGAAGCCCTATAAGAAGTTCTGAAAATGGGTAGCCTTGGAAACTCTGAGCTCCCACACAACACAAAGGATTTTCCTGCATATGATGCTAAGTGACTTGACCAAGTGTTTGCCTGGCTTTCACCTGCACTGGGCTTCATCCCCAAAGATGTCCCCAGCCCCTGTACAGAGTGTTTGCTCAAAAAAAAAAAAAAAAGAAAAGAAAAGTGCAGTGCTGACAAACCACAAAATGTACATGGTTCCTACCCTTACATTGTCAAACCATTTTCAGTCATTTTGTATTTACTCCCCTTCCGTAATTTTCATTTCCCAGTAAGCCCCTAGTTTTTTGTTTGTTTGTTTGTTTGTTATTCCCCTTTCCAACACTTCTAGACCTCTTGTCTCTTTAAAAACCTCAGTTACCTTTGTCTTAATTAGAATTGAGGTTAGTTTGTTTTGGAGTCTTTTGTCCTAATGCAGTAGTCTGAATAAAATGTTTTTTCACCTTCAATAAGCGTCTGGTGGTGTTTTACTCTGACCCCCTTTGGAGCCATTCAAACTGCAGCAAGGAGGCCAGGCCTTTATGCAATCCCTCTTACTGGCCACTGGAAGGGGCTGCCCTGGAGCCAGGTCTGATCTTAAATGGGGCAGTTTTCTTCAGCCACAGCAATTCCAACACTCTCAGCACCTGCAAGACCAATACCTTTGTCCTGAGAACTCCTGTAGGAATCCATTTTCTGTGTTTCTGTGTATGCCCGCACCTTCTCATGTATTTCTGATACTTTACTCACCAGCTTGATTTTTATTTTAATAGTCCAAAAAACAGTTATTTCTTTCCCAAACAAGAGAAAGAAACAATTTCCATAGAGTGATTTCATACTGATGTAAATTGTTTACATAATCTGTAAAGTATCCTGAACTTCAAACTGAACTAACTTCTCAAAATTGCTCCTAAACCTTGAGCTTATAAAAAAAAATTACCGAAGAAAAGGCACATATATTTTCTTCCCTGAATGTTTTACACTTGCCTATGCAAATGGATGCTAAACCATATGTTATATAGTCTTTGTCTTGAGTGTTTGTAGTTTTGTTCCCAAAGTATTTTGTAAAATCTATTGTAGTTTCCTCAACCTCACACAGCTGTAGTCTTTGCTTCAGATAATGCAATTAATGTCTATCCCACTTTGCATACTCACAGAACATCAACTTGTAAGTAGCCCAAATATAAAAAAAAACACAGATGATATATGCACAGAGTGAAGCAAGTATATTTCACAAATAACAGCAGCTATGGCTCCTGAGCTCAATGAGTCCAACATCCACAGACATTAACATACTCCCCACAAGGAGTCAGATGCTGGAAAGGTAGTAAATGCATGGAAGCACTGAGGCAGGATTCAGAAAACCGAACTTTGAGTTCCAATTTTGCCACCACCTATTCCTGTGACCTTGAGAAAGCAACTTTACTACTTTGAATCCATTTCAAGACCTGTCCTGCTTACAAGTTTTATAACAACACAATGGTAAATATATGTAAACATGCTTTGAACATGACTATTGCAGAATTGGTAGTGTGCTAATTGCTAACAGGAGTAATAGAAGCAATAGTAAAAACTGTTGTCTTTTTGGAATACTTGCTGTTATCCAAGTGCTTTGCATATTATGTCACTTAAAGTTAACAAAACCCTGTGGGAGAGGTATCCTGGTAACCACTTGACAAATGAGGAAACCTATTTTGAGAGAAACTAGACCTCCAAGCCCACTGATCTACCCTAATACACAGGCCCTCAGAAAGCCAGCAGGCAGAGGAGGCAGAGGGCTGGATGGGTGAATGATGTGGCAATGTCTTTGAGGGCATGGGCGGGATGGGAAGGATTATCTTTGAACAGCTGGAGAAGGCCTCTGCCATGGAAAGAGGCATATTGAGGAAGATCAGCAGATGCCCACACCTTTGAAAGCAATGTAGCTGTCAGGAAGTTCGGGGAAGGACAACCAGGCAGCCTCTATCTTCTGCCTGTAATGAGAAGGCAGCTCTGCTCCTGAGGGGAAGCTTTCAATAAAGTCTGATGAGTATGACTGCTGAGGATAGAAGTCAAGGTTAAAAATAGGAGATAGAATTGACTAGAAACACAGTGGGAACTTCCCAGGTATTTTGAGGACCATTTTTCACACTATTTTGAGGACCATGAATTTGTCATACTCCCAATTCACTAAAATATGTGATTTTTCTTAAGAATGCATAGCAGGTTGCGTATAGATGTTGAGAAGGCAGCAGCCTTGATTGATTCAGACTTGGGGTTTGACCTTGTGAATGGCAGGAATGGGGAGAAGAGACAGGAATGAAAGACCATCAATGTTCAGGCTGTTTGCCACCTTCCTCTTCATGATGAATTACTCTTTTTAATCCACATTTTTTCTACTAATATATACTATTTAATAGATTCAACTGTTTTTTTTTCTTCCTGGTTTAACATAACTGAAAACAGAATTATCTATCCCATTGCTTTGAGATTTGACTCACAAGAGCTCCAGACACATGATCTCTGTGTGCTGACCAGCAGAGGTGGTTAGAGTGAGGCCATAGCTACCTGGCACGTCTCAGGAAAAGGGCTGGAAACAGGGACAAAGCCAAAGGCTCTCCCTCACCATTGTGCAGACACACCCACGTTAAGAATGGGATTGTAATAACATGCTATCAGATTATAAAATGTCACATGCAAACAGCTATGACTCTGTATCACTGTTACAGTGTTCTGTGTCAAATTTTTAAAAAATAAAAGGATCCTAGTCTCAAATACTGTATCAAATGTAGTTCCGATGCTAGGCAAAGTGATGAATTTACTTGGAATATAAAATTTGACTAGACTGCTGCCTGCACCTGCCTGTGCAGGTACGCCCCCCCCCCCCGCCCCGTTCCACCCCTCCTTCGAAGTTGCCCAGCACTGCCTCCCTTTGTTCCCCGACCTCTGCTCACTCTACCTGTGCGGGAGAACTTCGAAGTCTTTATGAGAGATAAAGTCCTGTCCATGCAGTTTGTGCGTTTTCTCAAGAGCAGCTGTTATGAAGCATATAACCTCTCCTGTTTATGTTTAGTGCACTCTTTGAAAGAGTGGCAGGAAAATGCCACAAAGTACAGCTCACCTATTAAAAAATAGAATCTCCAGCCCTTGCTTGTATTTATTTATTCTTCCTATTAACTTGCTTCTTCTTCATTCCCAGAAGGCTATCACCACCTGACATACTC
Organism: Anoura caudifer; assembly: GCA_004027475.1. Taxonomy (NCBI): domain Eukaryota; kingdom Metazoa; phylum Chordata; class Mammalia; order Chiroptera; family Phyllostomidae; genus Anoura; species Anoura caudifer. The sequence goes on from PVKU01003776.1 coordinate 5,620, forward strand.
TGCATTTACCTTCCCCTTCTCTCTATTTTTATTTTTATCCACTCTCTCCTCCACCCCAGTGTGTAACCCCATGAAGAATGACCTTTGTTTTGTTCATACCTGTATCACAGACAACTAGAATACCTCCAGTCAGAGCAGAAACTTAATATTTGTTGAATGAATGAATGAACAAATTTCGAATAGAGCATACAAATTAATAATAACCAAATGAAAGCTGAAGATTTAGTTTTAAAAAAACTAACAATTGTTTAAAGATCAGATAAGACAAATTGAGGTCGTATTATTTTTCTCTCTCAGCAGCGAAGTGAAATGGCTTGAGGGATTCTGGATTCTGAGGTCAGCGTGACATGAACATTAATTACATACTATGTAATTAATGTCATCAGCAGGGGGCGCTACAGCCATATGTCCATAAATGTAACTCGGAGCTTTTTCAGGACTTCCCACAAACTGTCTGAAAATCCTTTCCTACTCCAAACACAGGGGAAAAAAGAAAATCTTGTGGGCCAGAAAGAGAAAACCGTAACTTATACCTGTAATTGTTATCAGTGTCTCTCCTGGGGGAAGTAGCTGATGCAAGGTTAAGGGCAGCGGCCACACTATCTTGTTTAAAAAACAGATTTAGAATAAAAGCTTCAAAGTTGATGGTTTCTATGTTAAGCCATCATTACTGCTAATGTTTAGCTTAATGTTATTCTCTTGATACAGTAGTGCAAATTATTTGAAATGTCCAGTGAATAAGGTCAGCACATTATTCAAATTTCATTTTATTGTATTATAATAAACTGGGGGAATGCTGTGTATAGTCTCACAAGACTATAGAACCGGCAGCTTGCAGGCACCTCTGAATTCAACTTTAACCACACTTCCAACGCAGGAATGACTTCTGCAATACCTCTATCCTGTTTCTGCTAGAAATTTTGCAGGGCCAATTCACTACAATATAACACATATTTGTTATATTTGTATGTAATGTCAATAGCACACTTCTTACTAGTAGAGGTAATTAAAAACCTATAGACTAAACTAGACCATTAGTTGCTTTTGCTCAGAGGAACGAGTCAGTTATATATTTGTTATTTTAGAAACTATATGGACATCCTAGTAATTTCAAGGAATAAATATGGCTGGACAGTACAGCTTGTTGGTTGAAAGCATAAATTATTGGCATCTCATTAATTAGGGTGTAAATATCAGTTCTGCCACTTATTTCAGGCAAGGTTCATAGAACCAGGGGTTCTATGAGTTTGGTAGCATTCAGAAGCACCCTGGGGTGTTAGGTAAAAATACAAAGGTACAGGCCATTTTCTATTTCAAGAAGCTTAGGCTTCATATTCTTCAATAGTCTGTAGGTGATTTGAATATATCTCCAAGTCTGACAACTATTGACTTAAGCAATAGATTTCCTCATTCATAACGTAGGCGTTAATAGCACCTGCTGTTGTCATAATAGTTAAATGACTTAATCTGTCTGAGGCCAGTGCCTAAGGTTATAAATGTTTACTCAGTAAATGTTTGCTATAATTATTTCACAAAGGTGATGTTTTTATAAAGTCTCTCTATGCTGGTGGGAAAGAAATTTGCCCTACTGAACTGAGGTTAAATTGAGATAATATTTCTTTCTACTTACTACCCCAGTAGCAAAAAATATTGTTAAATCCAGTTGCCTAAAAATTAATTGAGAAAGATAGAAAGTAATAAGCTTTATCAATATGCTTTAGAAAAGAGTGGGTTATCTATAAAAAAATCTTTGAGTCAACAGATTTTTATCCTGCTCTTTGAAGCTGTCCTAACAATAAAGCCTTTTCGGCTTTATGGGTCTCAGGAGACTACGCTAAAGCAACTTAACTGTAAACACACATTATAGCTCATAATGCAGAAAACCTAAAGTTGCACCCTTATTAAAATCAATGTTTACTTGCAGATTAAATACTATATTAAAATGTTCTTTCTTGTATATCTCTTGCTTTATGAAAACAGTATATTTGCCTCTGTGGTACAATTTCTCTATCCTTTGTGTTGATGCTTTATGAGAATAAAGCAGGAGATGTATGATCTGATGGAAAAATCTCTCAAATCCCAAGAGATGCAAAGTTTCACTTAGTCTTTGCCCTTTCTTGCTAATTTTGGACCTTGATTCATTTAAAATCTATCATTTTAGTATAACATAAATTATAAGTTTCAAAAGAAAAATGTCAGAAAGCCACCGCACTAAAATAGAAGAAAAACACAGTTACTGTGAAGGAGTAAGTGGAAGCCATTGCTGGCCGAGTCTTCTAAGTTCCTTTGTGATTTTCCTGAAAAATGTTGAAGAATTGTAAGCATCATTCTCAGAGTTTGGATTTGGTGACTTAGTATTTGAAAAAAAAATCTCATATGACCCATGAATATACCTCATTTTATTAACATCATTAAGATTCAAATTAAATTTCCAATTTTAAACCCAAGCATTGTAAGCCTTTTAGCTGTACTCATTCCATCTGACTGGACCCAGCTTTTCTTTGCTTAAATGATTAAGCAACAAAAAATGTGTATTTCTGTCATGTCTACCAGCAATGTTCCAAAAGTCTGCTTTCTGTTGCCAAGCAGGTGTCATTTTAGTCAGGAGACATTCATTCACTGTTTGTGGTCTTCATTCAATTTCATGGCTTTAACTATTTCTAGAGCATCTCGGCTTAGTGGATATTACACACACTACACATGCTTACACACAAATCACTTCAAACAAAAACAGTATATCTGCCTCCACAGTACAATTTATCTATCCTTTGCCTTGATACTAGTATAGGTTCAAAAATCTTAAGAATACTTGATTCTGCCCACTCTCCCACATAAATATGGCTATCAAATCTTTTTGTGAACCAAACCACAGTCACATATATCAAACCACATTTTTGTGAAAACATTTTTATAAATTTATTGGAGTGACATTGGTTAACAAAATTATGCAGGTTTCAGGTGCACAATTCTACAACACATAATCTATACACTGTATTTTGTGTGTTCACCACCCCAAGTCAAGTCTCCTTCCATCACCATTTATTCCCCCATGCCCTCCTCCACTCCCACCCACCATTGCCATACTGTTGCAATATTCATGAATGTCCTTCTATTTTTTCTTTTTTGCTCAATCCCTCCACCACCCCACCCAGCTTCCCCACTCCAACATCTGTCAGCCTGCTCCCTTTTTTTTGTAGTATCTCTCTGTTTTGTTTATTAGTTCATTTGTTCATTAAATCCCACATGTGAGTGAAATCACATGGTACTTGCTTTTCTCTGACTTTCTTATTTCACTTTGCATAATACCCTCAAAGTTCATCCATACTGTCACAAAGGGTAAGATTTGTCCTTTTTTAAGACTGAGTACTATTCCATCATGTAACTGTACCACAGCTTTTTATATCCACTCATCTACTGATGGACACTTGGGATGCTTCCAAACCTTGGTTATTGCAAATAATGTTGCAAGAATATAAGGGTACATATATTCTTTCTATTTAGTCTTTTGAGTTTCTTTGAACAAAAACCACATGATCATATCAATAGATGCAGAAAAAGCATTTGATAAAATCCAGCACCCATTTATGATAAAACTCTCAGCAAAGTGGGAATAGAGGGAATATACCTCAGCATAATAAATGTCATATATGGTAAACCTACTGCCAACATCATACTCAATGGGCAAGAGCTAAAATTATTTCCCTTAAGATCAGGAACAAGACAAAGACATCTTCTTCCACCATTCTTATTCAACATAGTACCTAGCCATATCAATCAGATGAAGAAGAAATAAAAGGCAACCAAATTGGGAAGGAAGAAGTAAAACTGTCATTCTTTGCAGATGACAGTATAAAGAACCCTAAAGATTCCACCAAAAAACTAAGAGAAATGATAAATGAATTCAGTCGAGTAACAGGATACAAAATGAAATCAGTTGCATTTTTATACACTAAAAAATTAATTGTCAGAAAAGGAAACTAAGAAAACAATCCTATTTGGAATTGCATCAAAAATATATAATAGCAAAGAATAAATTGAACCAAGGAGGTAAAAAGACCTGTCTGTACTCAGAAAATTATAAGACACTGAAGAAAGAAATTGAAGAAAATATAAATAGTAGAAGCATATACTGTGTTCATTAATAGGAAGAATTAACATCATTAAAATGTCCATAGTGCCCAAAGCAATCTATAGATTCAACACAATTCCTATCAAGATACCAATGGTGTATTTCACAGAATTGGCATAAACAATACAAAAATTTATAATGAACTACAAAATACCCTGAATAGCCACAGCAATCTTGAGAAAAAAAGGACAAAATTGGAGGAATCACACTACCTGATATCAAACTATATTACGGTGCTACAATAATCAAAACTGCATGGTACTGGTATAAAAAACAGGCATATAGATCAATGGAACAGAACAGAGACCCCAGAAATAAGCCCACCCTTTATGGTCAATTAATACTTGACAAAGGAAGCAAGAACATATGATGAGGTAGAAACAACCTATTCAATACATGGTGAGAAAATTGGAAAGAAAAATGCAAGAAAATGAAACTAATGCACCTTTGTACATGATACACAAGCATAAACACAAAATGAATTAAAGACTTAAATGTAAACCTCAAAACCATAAAAATTCTAGATGAAAACATAGGTAGCAAAATCTTGGACATTTCTTGTAGTAATATTTTTTCTACTATATCTCCTTGGGCAGAGGAAACAAAGAAAAAAATAACCAATAGAACTAAATCAACTATAAAGTTTTTGCACCACAAAGGAAGCCATCAATGAAATGAAAAGACAACCCACTGAATGAAAGAACATATTTGCCCATGATAAATCTAATACGGGGTTAATATAAAAATGTAAAAATAACTTACACAACTCAACGCTAAATATAAAAAAAAAAAAAAAACAATTAAAAATGGGCAAAAGACCCGAATGAATACTTCTCCAAAAGGGCATGCAGATGGCCAACAGACAAATGAACATATGCTCAATATCACTAATCATTAGAGACATGTGAATTCAAACCACAATGAGATACCATCTTACACTTGTCAGAATGGCCAGCATTAATAAATCAACAAACAAGTGTTGGTGAGTTTGTGGAGAAAAAGGAATCCAAGTGTATTGTTAATGAGAATACAAGTTGGTGCAACCACTGTGAAAAACAATATGGTGTTTTCTCAAAAAATTAAAAACAAATCTGCCTTATTACCCAGCAATTCCACTTTGGAATACATACCCAAAACACTAATTTAAAATGATATGTACCCTTATTTTCATTGCAATGTTATTTACAAACTTTATAATGTTGGAAAACTTATGAGTCCCAGTAACTAATCGCACAAAACTAGTCTATGCCTAAGATTTAAATTCCCAAGTATTTTACATTTATATTTTACTTATATCTATGTTTGTTTTTGCTTTTCAAAATGAATTTACATGAACTCATCCAGTTCAAGAGTTATTCTGCTGACAAATTTGACTAGGGGTTTGTGTTCTGTTGGAACAGAGTCTGTGAGCAAACTTGTGATGTCATTTCAGAGAGATGGTCCTGTCTCCACCTGCTTCTCATACTTCACAACCCTCTAATTTTAGACAAAGGTTTTTTTTTTTTTCATTCTACAGTAAACAAAAAAACAACAAATGTAATTATTTCCTAAATACTATAGGAGGAAATTATTTTTAACTTGTTAAAATCAAAGGAGAATTTATTGAAAAAATCCTTTGTGATATATTTGAGTCGTAACTTTAATAAGATCCTATTATGAAGATGGTGGACAGATTAGTGAAGAGACATATGGCTTTTTCACCTTTATACATTACCTGTCATACTAAAAACACTTCTCAAAAACATAAGAGGAAAGCAGGGAAGAATGTGAATGTGTAGTAATGGTGGAAATGGAATGTGTCAGGCATATACCACAAAGTCACAGGACCATAACTTTTTACCCAAATCAAAACTAGGTATTAATATTTTATGTTTGCAATTAATTTTAAACTAATGCTTAGGTGGAAATGGCCAGGGTGGTGGGATGGGGTAGGAGGAAAAGGCAGAAAACTGTATTTGAACAATAAAATTCAAAAGTATTTAATGATTTAATTTATTTTAATTAAATATTTTATTAAATATTTAATAATTTCAATAAAAGTATTGAATAATAAGTGTAATAAATTTTAAACATTAGTTTAAAATTTTCCTTGTGTGATATATTTTTTCTAAATAAGCTGAAAATTGTGTTTCAAGTATATTTTTACTTAGTAAATTATCATTCGTTTTTATTGACTATAATAGTTTTTTTTATGGTTTTATTTATGTAACTCTTTGCAGTAAAATCATTATTGGAGCTGTTAGCTTTTGTTTTCTGTTTTCCCACAGAGGTTAATTCTAATGAACTAAATTGCTTCTATTCTGTACATAATTCAAAGTAATTATCATAATGTTTTCTGATTTGAAATACTGTGACATTTAGTTTCAAATTGCTGAATCTACTGAGTCACTACTAAATGTATACGATAATATTTTGAACCAAATCATCAATTACTTTTTCCAAGCACTTCCTGGAACTTCCTGAAAAATATTGTTGTCTTTCACAAATCCTCCTGTAGAGCTTCGCAGCTTTCTTCACGGGATATGGCACCATCAGCCCAGTAAAAATGGCAGCTGTGAAACCGATGTCAAGGGCTTTTGCTGTATGTTTGAACTGATCATCAACACTCCTGATTAATGGTGGGATTTCCATGAAATCTGTGTAACTGGGACAGCTAGTCTTTGGATAAAATCTTTCCTTCTATCAATTTCAGGTATAAGTAACATAAAGGTTTTCCTCTGTAAAGGTGTTTCAAGGTGAAAAATAGGTTAAAATTTCAATACTTTGTGCTGTATCTCCTCTTACCACTAAGATTATTTTCTGACTGCATGGGGGCAGAAGACTAAGCACAAATAGCTGTTTTCATTTACTCTAGACATGGTTTTATTGAGATATATGGTGGGAAAGCTATGTAAAGACACTTATAATGTATAAAACCTCTTTATATTAAGCTGTTATGTATTGTAAGAGGTTCAATCCTTCAATCAGATTTCAAAAATGAAAGAGAAATTACCTTCCAGTAATATTAAAACATCCATATGAGCCCATAACTACACTGAATTTTGAAAGTGCAAAGGAAAAAGCTATTTGGACATAAATACCCCACTAGAATCAGTGTCTCCAGAAACACTTCCCAGGGAAAATTATGTTAAAGAAAAAATTAATCTCGAAGGCTGATGATCTTGTCTGGAGCTATGGGCAAAATTATAGCTATCAGGTTTACCTAACAAGGAAGGAAATTAAGAACCCTTTAGTTGGCTTTCACAGGAGAAACGTTTTTTAACGTTATTGGGGAATAATTGAAAAATACAATTGTATACATTTAAAGTGTATGACATACTTATTTGATATACATATGCAACATGGAATAATGCATAGTCAAGATAATTAACACACCGATCATCTCACATACTTACCTTTTGTGAGTGTGTGTGTTTGTTGATAATACCTGATATCTACTCCCAACAACTTTCAAAAATGCAGGACAACATGTTTTCCACTGAATTGAATTGAATTGAATTGAATGATTCCAGTTGGACACTCCTTTTCTTACCAGTATGCTCCATGGCTTCAAAAAAGGGCTTCTGCTTCTGGTGTAATGGCTGCGGTTACCGGAAATTCCCACGTTAGTTGAAATAAAAACTATGTTACTGTAAAATAATATCACCACATGTTTTTTAATTATTTGAACCACAGAACAGGATAATTTAGCCCAGTACCTACATTAGATTTATAATATTCATGTAATTATAGTCATAAAAATCCTTGATTATATCTCACTGGTTTGTGAAATGTAATCAGGGAAGTTGTTGATATGCAATGTGTTCCTTTTGTCCATATCTTTGCCTCAATATTTTCTGTTTTAATAAAATGAATTTATAGTGTGTGTGCACGTGTGTGTACAGCCAACAGTGATCAATAAAAAAATTGAAAAATATGTTGACACTCCTGAAATCATACTATGATTATGTGAGTGTTGGGAACCGTTCTGCCTGATTTCAGGAGTTGTAACCCCCTCATGACTAAGGCTGAGTGAGCAACCTTCAGACTGTAAGCCACTAAGGAGACAAATCTTATCTCCCTGGCTGGAGTGCCACTTCTGCTTCATCCATAACTGGTCCCCAATGCTTGGTCAGTTAGCCAATGATGGGTAAGATTCCCTCAAGGGAGGGGTCACCTAAGACAGGCACAACCACTTGGAAGACCCTCAAGGAAGGACTCAAGGGGCTGTAGCAAAAAGGGGGTGATGGATCCTTGCCCCCCGGGCTATCCTGACATAGCCTGAGTCCTCAATCCATCTGGGAGAAGTCTTCCTTATCTCTTGCTTCCTGGTTCTCATCCACTTAAACCTGAAACTATGAAGGAGGGCAGTGCAGCCCTGTGCTCGCTGGAGCATGCTCCTCAGGTGATTGGGCATAAAAAAGATTTCCTAAAGTCCTGTGAAACCTGCTTTGCTAAGAGTGCTCTCATTTAAATGATAAGGGTCCAAGGAGAAAATGAGTTTGTCTACCAAAATTTTGTAACCCTTAGCTGACAGACCGTGACTCAATTAAACCCTCAGAGTTCTTTGGAATGTTATCTGTTGTTTGATCCTTGCCACCTGACATTGATTGATGAGCTTTACCTGTATTCCTGTGTTTTATGAATCTAATAAAAGCCCTTGAGGAAGGGGCTCTTGGCCCTTCTCCTTTGAGAGATTGGCCACCTCTCCTCCCCAAGTAGATCATGTCTTGGTAGTCTTATTTTCTTCTGTGGTGGATGGATGGGGCTCTGCAGATGGAGCCCCACCACATGTGAGTAAACAATTCTCTGGAACAAAATTCATGGTTCTCATCTAGCCTTGAGAAAAACAAAATGGACTTTTATATCCCATCCAGCAAATTGAAGTTTAAGGCCAGATTGACAGATTGACAATAAAATAATAAGATAAAAACCTTAAAAAAGAGAAAGGTCATGGCTTTTTTGTGTCTAAATATGTAAGGTGCTTTAATGAATTTAAGTTCTTAAGGGTTCAAAAAAACTAAGAAGTAAAACTGTATTTTCAAGTCAAGCCTGCATTTTCTACACCAAAAGATAGTTAATATTCACAGCTTTATGTAAGAACTAGCTTTTCTTTTACTGCTCTTAACCATTAACATTAACAAAGAAATTGAATATAAATATTATGTTCAATGTCTGGTAAGTTACAATAATTATTATAATAAATTATTTTTAGTGACTTGCTATAGTTTAATATAATCTGTGATTTAGAAAACATAATTAAAATGATTTATTTTTTTCCTATATCTTTGTTTTGTCCAATAAACCAAACAACACTTGCACACCAAGGTATCCTGCAGGGAATGTATGTGGACCTCAGCCATGGGAGCTGGGAGGGGGCAAAGCCAGTCTGCTTCAGAAACCCTTGACTTGCTCAGAGACTGAGCCCAATCAAGTCAGCCACGCAGGGCAAGCTGAGAGAATAATAGTTGAATTTAAAAAGCAGCATCAGAGCACAAGGTAAAACTTCTATAACAAGCTCAAATGCAGGTTTTAAAAAATCCCTCTTCTGGAGGGTTCCAAAATTTGTAGTCCAAGAAGGCCTGAGAACTGTGAGCACATGAGGTGTCTGGGGAATGGAGTGTAGGTGTAGTCGCTGGACAGGCTGATTGATTCTGTACAAATTTCTGGTGGTCCCAAAGTTTTTTAAAGTCATCTCCATATACAGCAATTCAGAGTTCAACAGATAGGGTGCCAAACATTTCATTGTGATTCAAAATATCTGAGCTTCTTTGAATTGGAGAGGGGGTAGAAAGTGAGGTAGTGAGGGCAGGTTCACGCTGTTGTTTGGAAAATAGCATTAATGGCCCATCACATATGGACAGAACACTTATATACCAGGACACAAGGCACTGGCCGAGGTGACAGACATACTTTCTTCCTTCAAGGATTACAGTCTACTGAAGGTGGCCGACAATGTACAGACTCTTTGTGGAAATCAATAACAGAATGAGATAAATCATTGTGAGAAACCTGCTTTAGATTGGGTGGTCAGAAAAACAGGTCTCTGAGGTAGTTTACAATGGGAAGAAGGCAGTCAAACAAAGGCAACAGGGTTGAACACTCCAGACAGAAGTTACAGTGGAGAGAGTATTTAGCAGAGTATCAGTAAAAGGGAATTGTGACAGACAGAGGGCAAACTGTGCAAAGCATAATATCCCATGATGAAGGGCACTGTCTTTGGTGTTATAGGTGGGAAGAAGGGGAAGATACATTGAAATGGCTATAGTTTGTAGATTTGAACTTAGTGAGGGAACTTTCTTTTCCCACTGAAGGGTGAATTGAAATCAGCTGATAGTAAGGGTAGAGGAGTAGGAGTGGGGGAAGTTTGAAGCAAGAGAGCGTATGAGATAATTCTTTTTAATGTGACAAATTAAACCTACCAAAAAAGTTAATATTACAAGACAGATTTGCATGCCAAATTGAGGTATGAGGTCAGGCACCTCAGAAGAAGAAGAAAGTCTAGAAGCAGTGTTAACAAGAATGAAGTGAAGGGCAGGTCTTGATAAGAACACCAGATTCAGCACGGTCCTCATAGTTTAGGGAAGAGTGAGACAAGAGCTGGGCAAACTACTAGGTGTGAAGGCTCACATGGTATCAGTGTTCAAGCTGGCATGTGAATTATAGGTCTAATTATGGCAAGACAAACCTTGTAATTTTTCTCATCTAGGGAGGCTCAGTTTTCTGATAGACCACCTGCATGACTCCAGAGCACTGAAAGGCTGAATTTGCTTGAAGAGCTTATTAAGAGTCACTGCTGGGAAGCACTGGGAAAGCTGAGAGAGAGAACAAAGTAATGAGATGAAACTTACACTTTAGAGCAGATAATGCAATTCACCATAAAAAATTAGCAGGATTTGGGAACATTTTAAGAAATTCAAGAAAGAACAAAATTAGTCCAGTCTGCTATTAATTTGGGACAGGAGGAAATTACCCATTAAAGGACTTCACAGATTCCTCTCTTGCATATCTTCTTGAACCACTTCTGTCAACTAATCCCCAAATTTTAGGCACTATGTATAGAGTACTGAATTTTTTTAACAGAACAGAAAGTATTGCATTGATTTTCCTATGCTTTAACAAATATGAACTGATAGACTTAAGTCAGGGATCGAATAAAGTGAATACAGTTGCTGTAAAGTTTAGAGGCAAGAAGTACAGCACTAGCTAAGATTCCTGGACATGATTTTTAACAGAAAGTGAAATGTAACATAAAGCTTGAAGATTGAGAAGCATCATAACAATCTTGGGAGAAAAAGCATATCATTTTAAAACCTAAGTAGGTGCAGTAAGGATAACACAAATGAACACAGACCACATATTAACATATGCACACACTATACAACTATGAAACATTAAAAGGTATTATTGCTTTCTCTTGTTTTATGTTTATTTAAAATATATTGTTTGACTTCTAGTCAACTACCCATGATAGAGTTTAGATTGAGTCCTGTCACCCCTGGCTTCACCCCTTGCCCACCACTGGTGTGAAACCTGAGGTCCCACTCAGTTCTTCACCAAGACTTTGCTATAACTCTGCTACAGGAGAGAACCTTGAAGAGGTGTTTTCCAGATCCAAGAGTGGGCACTGTTTCCATTCTCTAGAGAGCAGAACTTTCTACTGAAAAGGGCTGAAGCATCATCACTTCAGAGACCATAGACAGCTTAAAAGAACATCTGTGGACTAATCTCTCACTTTGTCTCCTAACACCCACACACCCTATACTGCAAGATAAGCACGTGGTCTCTATCTCATAGATGAGAAAGTTTAGAGTAAAGTAGTTAAAGAACTTGCTTAAGATCACAGTCACCAAGGGTTACCATAACCCTTTTCTCTGCTGCCATTTTACGTTTGATTTAACCCTATAGATACGTTAAATGCAACATGTCTACTGTGTCATATACAAATAAACATTGCTTATTACAAAATGACCTCTGTTTAGTAAATTGCATTGGACCAGAAAAAAACTAAAAATGAACTATAAGTTCCTGATGGAGACACCACAGCTGGATCAGTGACACTTGTAACAGTCCGTTTGGGGGATTTGGGGTGCTATGCCTATATCGTTTCTACAAGAGATATTCTCTTCTGTCAGGCATGAATCTTCTAAGCAGAAACTTTAAGTAATTCATCTCCCACATGTGCCCAGTGTGGTTCCATCTCCTTGAATATGAGTTGTTATCTAGGGGGAAGACAACTCCCTGGCAGCCGTGTGAACTGCTACAGATTCAGGGACTGCTGCTGAGAGGAGCAAGGAATGTCTCGCACTGCTCCGCTGGGAAACTCTGATTCCCGTCCTGAGAGTATGAATGTTTAGTTGGGCCTTGAGGACCTCTGAGGTGAAGTGTGGGCACCTGTTTGGTACATATCAAGTCTAGGAAAGCTCTACTGTGCCTTGAGGTGAAGATTACTCTATCCATTTCTTCTTGGCTCAGAATGAGTGCTCAGACTCTTCAGAGGCTGTGATAAAGATCCTGTCATTCTGTCTTGTTAATGGATAAACTTAGGGGTCAAAGTCCCTTTGCAACATATCCAAATTTCTTTCACTACTTTGTCCAAATTTCTCACGTGTCCCCCTATATGGCACAAAGACTACTTGAGTTACCAGTTTCCAGGAATGAACTTCCCTAGTATTTCATGGTAACTACACAATCCAAAAATCAAATAACAAATATGGAGTGCAGCACATAAGGACAAACAAAAATTAAAAATGAGATAATTCTATCCGTTGAAAATAAACAGACTTCTTTCCTCATTTCTTAGAGAATTAACTTTTAAAAACTTATATCCTTACATTCTTTTTCTGCCTCTTTGAAGTGTATGTGAACCCCTTTAGAAGCTAAATAAACCTCTTGCCAGCTCTCTGACCTAAAAATGTCCTTCACGAAGACCTGGGAGACATCTTTCGGGATTGTAAACCTCAAGGGAGAGAGCACCTCTCTCCCCCAGCTTCTGCGGGAGGGTAGGAGCCTTGCTCCCAGTTGAAAAACTACCTCCTGTCATAAAGATATTACTTTTCCTTAGTACAACACCAATTAACCAACAAAGATAGCCACCCCAGTTAAGAGGTGAGTTTAGGATAAAGTATGTCTAATAGGTGGTGATATTAAATCGTCCTACTTGAAATCTAGTCATGGTTTACCCTGAAAGGATATATTATGAATGGATAAGACATTTTTCTCTCCCTGCAATCTCTTAGTGGATTGCCTACAATTCATGTCACATTCTGACTTAATGTTTCTGCAATAATAAAAATGTGCTCTTTCTATACTACTTTTGTAGAGATTTCTGGGGTTGGGAGATTTTGTTTTCAGTTAGATTTCGCCAAGTAGTGTATCATTTTTTTATCTTGCCCAAACTGCATATTGTTTGGCTAATTTTTATGTATCATAGGTTTCTATTTCATTATCCACAGATCTAGATAATATGTAATTCAGGAGAAAAAATTACTTCAGATGAAGAAAAAAATGAGAGGTAATCATTTTTAAATGCATTTTTATATTGAATCGTGCTTTCAGAAATGAGTATTTACTGAAAGATAAGAATTTTACACTATAATCCACCTGCGTAAAAAAAGATTATTTTTACCCCAAGGAAAGGTATGGGGGAAATGTTTTAAATGTTTTGTTATTTCAAGAATTTCCATGTAGAAGATAGGAGAGGCTTTTTTTCATTACAATTCCAGAAGCAGAAAAATTACCAGTGCGTGAGACTCTCAGAGGTGGGGGACTGATTTAGTAAAAGCAGTGCTTTAATAGATGAATCTCCATTCTCCCAACTTCAGCACCTACCTAAAACCATGTGCATGCTAACAATTAAATCATTTGAGGTCGTTTTGGCAAACGTCACCTGGAGCTCTTAAGACACAAGCCCATTCTGGTGGGATATTACAGCCCATGCTACCCAGATCTCTCTGACTCTACCTTCTACTGTTTGTTTGTTTGTTTGTTTTTGTAAAGAAAAAACATTTTTTTAATCCTCATCCAAAGGATGGTGGGAGACAGGGAGAGAAACATCCATGTGAGAAAGAAATATTGATTGGTTGCCACTCACACACACTGCAACCGGGGACCAAACCTGCAACCCAGGCACATGCTCTGACCAGGAATTGAACTTGTTATCTTTCAGTTTACCGGAGGATACTCTAACCAACTGAGCCACACCAGCCAAGGCAGGAAAATATTTTTTATCCAAAGAGAATAGGTGCTATAAAGACCAAAATCTCTTCTAACAAAATCAGTATCTTCCTTTGCCAAAAGTCTTTTATGTGGCAAGCACTTTGCTGAGGATTCTACCCACATCATTCTTAGTCTTCACAACATGATGGGAACCTACATCAGACCTAAGATGTATGCATTCTGAGCACCATGCCATACCTGGAAAATTGACGGCCGCACATCTAGTAAATGTGTCTGCCCACTCGGTGTTTGTGTTTAGTATCGGACCATGCTGCCTCCCGTCCAGGAAAACAGCACAGGCTCTCGCGATGAAGTGCGTGAAGTCAGAAGGATTCATTGTGTTACTTTCTATGAGTAAAATAACATGAACTTTATAGAAAATCATAGAAGCATGTGGAGTGTATTAATTTCTTTCAACATCAGCATACTCCCAAAGGCTTTTCACATTTCCAGAGTTTATAAAATGAATAAACAATTCATAAATTTCTAAAATGACATTCTGAGTAAAACCACTTTTTCTCTCTGAAAGTTTTGCTTCTTAAAAATTTTTAAAGTGTATTACAGTATTTAAAGGTATATTACAGAATTATAATAATTCTGTTAAGACAGTTTTATTTAACTTCAAGGCAGTCGTGCCCCAGGATTTTCTGTTAGGCTGTCCTTATCAGACCTTTGCTACCATACCCCCAACCCCTCCCCAGCACTCCCCCAACCCTGTCCTGTTTCTGGCAAGTAAAGAGAGATTTTCATGTCAGAGCCTATCTGGCTCACACCAAGTTTACAGCTCTAATTTCATTTTGGCCCTGTGAGCCTACCAGTCCTGCCTCACTGATTTCTTTTTTGACATCAGCAGCTCATATTCCCAAATTCTACTTAAGGATCATTCACATCCCCACTATACTACAACTTACTGCAGATGTATCTCCTTTCCTGACACTTTTCATCTGAGACTTGCAGAAAATCTTTGAAAAGTGTCTCTCTTCTCTGCCCTCCCTTTTGTCCATGCACTCTTTCTATGGGCTTTCTCTTATATTCCTCCCCCAGTCAAAGAAGTCTTAAGATAGTCAGAAAATAGGAAAAACATCCATTTTGCTCAGGTAGATTCAAATCTTTCTATTTTACATCTGAGATTTCAAATTGAATTTGTAAATTTAAATTTATTTTGGCTGCTATCATTTGATTACCCTTCTCCAAACCAATGGATGACATGGTTTCCTCTGATTGTCAGGGAGGACCTCCTAGTAAGAAAAACAAATAAATATAATAAGGGAAGAAGAGGGAATAATAGCAATATCATTTAATAGTTCAACATTCTCTGTTACAAAGACAAACTAAGCCTCTTTTAAAAAAGTTATTGCCCCTCTACCCCTCCCTGCTACCACCCCATTCCTTTTTCTGATAAACTCCTTAAGGGCCATAGTGAACTGCTTTTCTTCCCTCACCTCCCTCAATACAATTCAAATACAGAGCTTAGAGATGTACAAGAGAGGTACGAGAGGCACAAGTTTAGTAGTTCTGATTATTCTCAAGTCACAGTGGAGACATGCGTCTAAAAGACCACACTGGCATTTCTGAGCACACCTGGTTCTTCTCTGATTCCAGGCACAGGGAAGGTACACGTGTTTGTGTCTAGAAAAATAAGCATAGCCAAGTGGCTTGTTTGGTCAAGAAAACATGACTTGAAGAGATGGGTGTAATCATGAGCCTTTAACATCCAGTTCCCATTCTCTACGCTGGACTCCAGTCTTGAAGAACCCTGGAGCCTCACATTGAGATGATGGAGTCATACACTGTGGATGTGTCCCTCAGCCTGGATCTTCTAAGGATTAAAAAGGTCAGAGCCCTCACTTACCAATTTAAATTTGGCTAACTTTTATGCGTTTTAATTCTTATTTCATTATGGATAGATCTAAAAATTACTATCTTTACTGCCTACCTACACTGCATGTCTGGCAAGACTGTGCAATATTTATTTTATTAATTTTAAGTCTCTGAAATTTTTTTTCTAACCATGGCATTATTAACCTATTAGCACGAAACAAGAAGGCATTATGGATATTTTGAATATTCTAAATGAGTACTATTTTATATCAAGTATTTTACTAGAATGTGAAATTTTAGTTTTAATAAATAAGGTAATTTCACAAACGTGGAGTACAAAATGGATTTTAACAATGAAATTAATATAACTACTTGCCCCCAACCTTCAACTTTGAATATGCTTTTCTCTTCTCCCCCCAAATATTTCCTAACCTAGTACTTTTTCCTAACCTAACAATTCCACAATTGCTGTTTAATAAGCTCGGATACCCACACTTCTCTGCTGAAACTGGTCATTGTAAACACCACAACTTGAGGCCAGATGGATGTTCCAATTAGATCTAATGTATGCGTAGCTTAAACATGAACAGCCAAAGAAGTTCTCAGCTCACTTGTGTCTAAGCAATTATAACTGCTAATATTGCCAAAGTTATACCCAAGGGCCAGTTTTGAGTGACACCTTCTCTTAACAGGACATGTTGTTCTCTTCATTTGTGGCTAAATTAACAGCTGCTTTTCTCAGTCTCCTGTGATTTTCCCTCTTCGCTAATACTTCGGAGTGTTGCTCTACCCTTAGTAATTTCACCCAGTGTCATGTCTGTAAGTGCCAACTCCTATGTGCTTACATTTTGCAGTCCATGCCCCCAGCCTACAGCACTTCCCAGAATCCCACACTCACCTATGAGAGTGCCAGCTCAGCATGCCCACTTGGCTATGTAATAGATGTCTCAAACCAACATGTCAGATCGGATTCTCAATCTCCTACGTTGACATACTAAAGCCTGCTCTTCCTATAGTCTCCCCATCTCAATAGTAGCAACTTGAAGCTTTTGCCCTTTGCATTCTTAAACCCTTTTCTTCACTTTTCTTATTTTCTTTTTCCAATGCTCTTGTTATTTTTTAACATACTATGTAATTCAATTATTTATTGTGTTTATTGTTTCTATTCTGTATCTACTCCTGGAAAGCAAGTCTTATAAGGACTTTTGTTTAATGTTTCTGCTTCACTGCATAAAAGTTAAAGCATCCTCTGGCTTAAGTGAGTAGGCTTCATATGCACTGTTTATGAATCAGGAGACTTTTAATATGTTAAAAACATCAATATACAACTGTAATATAAATTACCCCCTGAAAGAGAAAAATCAGAAGCAATCATTTTTCAAAATACATATTGTTATTATTTCAATGTTTCCTGTCTTTTCTTTTTTATTTCTTTTTTTTAATCCTTACCTGAGGATATGTTTTTATCTATTTTAGAGAGAGATGAAGTGGAGGGGGGAGAGAGAGAGAAACACCAATATTAAAGAGAAATATCAATCAGTTGCCTTCCATACATACCCCAACTGAAGATCCAACCTGCAACCTAGGTATGTTCCCTGACTGGGAATTGAACCTGCAACCCTTTGGTGTACACAATGATGCTCCCACCAAACTGAGCCACCCAGTCAGGGCAATGCTTCTTTCCTTTTAATCAAAAACTAAAGCAAATGGTAGTTAACAACAAGAAATGCATTTCTAAAGAATATCTAGCCTCTTTATACTAAAGTACTAAACAAAAACACTGTATCAACAAATGGTACAACTGCTATATTTTTATATTATAGTAGTTGCTATATTTTTATATTATAGCAGTTTTTTATTATTGTAGATAAATCTGCAATGTCAACTTTAATTACTTAGCCCTGACATTGATATTATTTCTCACCTATATATCAACTGCTATATTTTTATATTATAGCAGTTTCTTTATATATTGTAGATAAATCTACAATGTCAACTTTAATTACTTAGCCCTGACATTGATATTATTTCTCACCTTTAAGTGTATTAAAGTTATCATTTTATAAGATCTAAAATAAGCAAAGACAGTTATAGTTTCACATATGCATTTAAGTCTTAGATATTTATTTTGCTTAACTTCATGAAAAGAATATTTTAAGTTTATTGAGTTCACATTCCATGAAATTCACATATTTAAAAATACAATTCCATGTTTTCACTATATTCAGAGTTGTATAATCACTATTATAATCTAACTTTAGAACACTTTTATCATCCCATAATACAAACTCCATTCCATTAGCAATCACTCCTTGTGTCCTCACCCCAGTCCTGGGCACAACCACTAATGTCCTTCCTCTATGAATTTGTCCATTCTGGAAGTTTCAAATAAATGGAATTACACAATATGTTTGTGTGTGTGTGACTGGCTTCTATCACTTAATACTAAAGTATTTTTAAGGCTAAGCAATAATGTAGCATGTGTCTCAACATCATTTCTTTTTCTCCTGAGTTCATTGTATGCCACAAATTTTTATGCATTCATCAACTGATGGATATTTGGAATATTTTCACATTTGAGATAATAGGAATAATTCTGCTATGAACATTTATGTGTAAGTTTTTTGTGTGTGAATGTATGTTTTTATTTTGGTTGGGTACATACCTATGATTCTATAATTGCTGGGTCATATGGTAACTAACTACATGCTTAACATTTTGAGATGCCACCGAACATTTTTTCCAAAGTAGATGTCCCATTTTGCATTGAAAAGGGATATATATTGCATTATTAAGATTAGCATTTTTTGAAAAGTTATTGTTTGCTGAAGGGGAAGTTAAAATTTAAATGATCATAGATGTATTTCAATAATAAAATAAAGCAACATAAGTTGAACAAGACTAAAGATGCCTTGTTATATTAAATTTAGTATTTGATACATTTTACCTTGAAAACATCAGTTTTAATATTTATCAAAAGAGCATTAATACTTATACACCTGCTCTTCCTGTAATCTCCTGATCTCAATAGTAGCAAAGAAAGTTCCCCTCTGTTTAAAAGATCAGCTATTTGTACTGAGATCATAGAATCAGGAGGAGATTCCAGACCGAGCAGGAAAGGAGAAGAGGCATCAGTGGGGCTGAAAATCAACTAAATAAACCCCAGAAATAAAGAGAAGGAGGGCCAGAACCCACCATCCAATCACCTTTTGTTCCCATTGGGTATGCATTCCTTATCTTGGATATGACCCAATATGGCCTGCAGCATATGACATCAAGGGAGGCCTCCAAGCTAAGCAGCTCCTAGTTATTATGTCAAACCAACATGGAACAGTGTGTAATGTTCTGAGTTTTCTCCAAAATGCAGCTAAAGATACATATACTACCTTGCCTGGGTGAGTTCTCCAGATACTGCTGCACGTAGCACAGGGAGTAATTCACAAAGATGCCTGCTGTAATATTATTCAAATTAAAAAAAAATCCTAATTCTTCTTTAAGAGGGAAAAGGTTGGTATTCAATAGTATTATATATGAGTTGAAATAGATATGTGAGCTATTTATTAAAACATATAGGGTAATGATAGTTATATGGTGCTTTAAAATTCTCAAATTTTTATATTTCAAATATATGAGAAAGTTAAAAGAATAGTAAGATGAACACCCATAAATTCTCCACTTAAAATAACCAACTTAACATTTTGTCACATTTGTTATTTCTCTACATATGTCTTCATGAAACATTTGAAAGTAATTTGTAAACCTCATGGCACTTCATACATAAATGCTATATATATCCAAATAACAAGGACATTTTTCTGAATATCAACAATACTGTTGTCATACCCAAGAATGTAAGAATTATTAAGACATATTATTAAAATACAGGAATTATTAAGACAATAATACATCACAAGGTTTACAAAAGCACAATACAAAGGAAGAAAAATACTGTGTATCTCAGAAATTCCCTTAGAGTTCCTCTAAGCAGTAATGGGAGAAAAGAAGAAATGGAGTCAGGGAGGGACATGAAGGGGCCTTCTGTTGTACCTGCAGTATTTCTTCTCTAACGAAAATAAAAATATATATTGTGAAATGTTAATGCTTATTAAATCTGAATTGTTCATACATATATTTCTCAGACTTAATAGTATATGTTGAAATGTTTCTTTAAAAAAAAGAGAGGCTGTGATTAGTTGAACTTTACATTGCTCTGGAGGAAGAATAGCTACTGATGGTAATAGGAAGTAAGTGTGCTTTGTAAATAAGAAATGGCTTAATATCTAAATTTGGTATAGTTCAATATGCTATATATTATATATTTGACTAATTTACTATATTAATAAAACTACCACAAGGAATGCATATTGAGGTATATAGCAATATCAAATGGCTTGATTTTTAAGACTCATGCACATAGATAAAACTCATGAAGACCAGACCATGAGACAAAGGCAATGCTAAGCAGCACACCTGCCAGGCCTGTTAAAGAAGGTCCCCTGGAGCAAAGCCTACAGAGAGAGGACTAGACGTGGGTCCCCAGTGTCTCATACCACTGGGGTCACTGACAGTAATCTGACAGCACCTGATGGCAGACTCTGGAAGAAGGATTTTAATCCTGGACTATGGGGTTTTCAACTATAAGATTAGAAATTTTAGCACCCCCACCATGTGACCATAGGCTATAATGCAACAGCGCTATGACTTGGCAGAAACCTGGCCCCAGCCCTACCCACCAGCTCAGCACCAGGTGAGCACCAACGTGCTTGAGAATGAAATCCAAGCCTTATACTCAATATGCTGGTTGCATTCACTTGTAGCTGGTTTCCATGGAGCCTTGTAGGAGTTTCCTGGGGCACCAACCTGTAGGGGAATTGTCTTCAATAAATTAATGCTTTCCTCACAGATATCAAAGAAATACTTCTGTTTTCTCTAAAGAATATTAATCTAGAAAAAGAGTACATTAAGTAAATGATAAAAATAAATATAGAAAGCTGGCAGGTTAGATTCTAATATATTAAAACATGAAAGAATGACTATATGAGAGGCTATAAAATATAATGGGAAAAGCATTGGAGGATAAATCAGGAGATGTGAATTACAGTTTTTACATTTTCACTGTTCTTTGAGTGATGTTGGGCAATCCACTAACATTTTTGAATAAATAAATAAATAAATTTAATCTGGAAAGAAAATGATTATTCATAAACTCTTTAGACTTATGTCTGTTTCTTAGAAGTCTGAATTATAAATGACCAATTAATTAATTTTGGTTATGGTAAGAAAAATAGTATCTTTCTGATTGAGTCATTATGATTTGGAGTGAAAAGTCCCACTATTTAAAACTACCTATTGTTATTTTTATTTTTATAAAGAAATAAAAATGATTTTGATGAAACAGGACAGAACATCAATCATTTTGTCAGCCACTCCAGGAGCAGAGGCATTACTAAGTATAAAGTATCTACATAAATCCATAATGTATCCATAGATACATTAAAATCTGCATGATTGTGAAATTTTACATTCCAAAAATGAGATTACTTTTTTCTAATTTCTTTATATGAACCATCACACATATTCTACTTTAACATAAAACATTTAAAGAGTTTCAAACATATACTTAGTTCTGTTAAATCACTAACCCAGTCACTCATAATCTTTTAACATATTCCTGGTATAGTATAACCCTAGGTATTATAGGTTTTTTATGGCCACGAGGGAAATGGGTGTCCTTTAAACTTTTTTACTCCTGATTTATTCTAATATTTATTTTTGTTATTATTTGTATTCTACTTTATAACAGTCCTTATTCTTTATTGGGGAAACTATAGCAATATACAGAGTTTGTGAAAAGTAGGTTTACTATTGATCATATGGAAAATAATACAATAATTAATAAATAATAATACAAGAATAAACTGTGTTTTGTGTACTCACAACTGTAAACCTACTTTTTGCTCCACCCTGTATTTATATATAATGTGCCATTGATACAGTAATTTCAGGTTATGCTTTCTGTCTTCTGTTTATTAACAAATGCTTTTTAACTTTAACTTTAACTTTTTAAGATTCTCAATGGTTAATCCTAGTTTTCGTCAACTCTTTTGAATACTATAACTTTGTAATATTAAAAACTGAAAAAATATGGTCATGAATAATCAACATAAGACTGGTATTTTGAAGGAAAAAACTAAGGTACGTGACTTTGTAAGTTTTTCTAAATATCATGCCCCAGTGCTTGAAAAATTGAGGGTAACCTTTAGAATGTTATAGATAAGGACTTCTGTTAATTTAACATTTTCACTAATCTCATCTCTTGCTCATCCCATTCTCTCAACTTATCATTCTATCTTTAATGGTATAACTAGAAAAGAAGATAAAAACAAGAAAATGAAAATGGCTAATACTGTATAGGACTTTGTATTTAACATATCTGTACACATAATTTTATTTCATCTTAGCAAACCTGTTAGTAGATATGAAAAATCACATTCAAGCAAGTCATGAGGTTTGCCACAGAATTCATAGCTCATATATTGTAAATTTGTGACAAGAACTCTAATCTTTAGAGTCCGGATTTTCTGACAGGACAGCTTTGGCGCTTACAAGAAGTAATAGGATTATCTGCCACGTGGTTGACTGCTTCTCCACTTCCTGAAGTTCTGTTCTGGAGTCCAGTAGAAAAAATTGTGTACACAAGTACTTTCTTTCTATGTAAATAGGTTAGAATCATCCCAAGGCTCCACGTCATTCCAAAGCTTTTCTCTCACCTTCCCTTTAATTTATTGCTAGTAAATCTCCAAAACATACACTGAGTTTCTACAGGAAGTCTAGGCACCTCCCAAGTATTGTGGAGGATGCATCAGGGGTCTCAGCAGAACCTAGTACAATGTCTGGATTTACCAAATGCTTGAGAAATGTTATATACCAACATTGTTAACCCTTTCGCTCCACCCTTCTCTACTTATCACCTTTACTCTTCACAAAACACTTTATGTGGTTCCTTTCCCCCAGGTTCATCAGGCCCGGGAATGTTAAATGTTGTCCTTCCTTTTATTTCTCAACACACACCTAACAAAAGGTTAAAGCATTCAACAGATAATATTAAGACTTTCTCTTTTTTTTTTAAGATTTTATTTATTTATTTTTAGAGAGGGAGGAAGGCAGGGAGAAAGAGAGTTAAAGAAACATCAATGTGTGGTTGCCTCTCACGTGCCCCACACTGGGGACCTGGCCTTGCAGCCTAGGCATGTGCCCTGACTGGGAATCCAAGCAGCAACCCTTTGGTTTGAAGCTGGCACTCAATCCACTGAGCCACACCAGCCAGGGATGGTATGAAGACTTTCATATGGCATAATGAGATTGTGATGCAGGAAAGGAAACACACCTAAACATTTTTCAGGTTATTAACCCAACTAGAATTTCCTTCTTTGCCACATTTTCTACTTGGCCATGTCCTGTCTTTGACTTTGTGCCAGGTTGTTGATATTTCCTATCTCTCCCGTTAGCATCTGCTGTCTGCCGCACCCTGTCTCTCAAACTCCAAGCTTCAAATTGCAGCCTCTGGCCCAATTGCAAGAAGCCAAAAATAATTTCACATTATAATCATCTCCTCATTCAAGAAATACAGTCCTTTAACATTTTGTGCAAGGCAATTAACTACTGACTATCATAAACTTTGATATTTTTGAATAGATACTGTTTCACTTTGGGTAACCAATTAAATGATTGATGTTTTTCAAAGTAGAAAGCCAAGAACCTCAAAAGCAGATGTAATATGATATTTTAAGCTGCAGAAATATTAATAAACATTTTCACTTTCTTTTTCTTCTTTTTTAGCCATCAAAAACTCAGAGATTCATTTCCCACGCAGGATAAGCTCAAGTCTTCACTCCATCCCCAAAGTACCTGCAGAGACTGCTTTTCCTCA
Organism: Anoura caudifer; assembly: GCA_004027475.1. Taxonomy (NCBI): domain Eukaryota; kingdom Metazoa; phylum Chordata; class Mammalia; order Chiroptera; family Phyllostomidae; genus Anoura; species Anoura caudifer. The sequence continues at coordinate 29,697 of PVKU01003776.1, forward strand.
GATAATTGGTAACTTAATTTAGACGCAGAAGTATAGCGGCAATAGACAGTATGAGCAACTTTCCAGCTCCAAAGCCAAGGTCCAGCTTCTCCCAATTACAATCTTTCTTTAAAAAAAAATTATAGGAAGAAAGCAAGGATTATAATCTGTGAGTGATTTTTTCCTTCAAAATTTGTATTAGACATAATTTGTAAATGTGGTTTCTGTACTAATATGATTACTTACTTGAGAAGAAGGTGTAAACGTAGAATCTTCCTGTTTTATTTGCATGCTTGTTTTGCTCATATAGTCTCTGTACTAAAATTACTTTATTTATTCTTATAAATCATTAATTCAATCTGATAATTTCCCCACATACATTTTTTAAAAGCTTTGACTAGCATCGGAGGGTACTAGGATTTTTAGAGAAATTGAAAAATAAAACTAGAGATAATCTTTATCAGAAGTGGTGAAGATGGTTAAGCAAAATAACATAAACACTGACAATGTAAGAATTTGTAGGGTTATCCTTGAGCTCAAGGTTTTATTCTAAATAACAAAGTTAAAGACATCCAGGTGACCTTTGAGACAATCTCAGAGAGCACTGTGTTGTGCAAATAAGAAAACCAAGTCCTCCTGTAAGGAAAAGTGTAGTCTGGTTTGGAGCCTAGGTCTCCATTCCGCGTCACCACAGAGACCAGGATTCCATACCCTCCACCTACCTCACAAGGCAGTTAGGGTGCTCCATATATTGTATTTGCATTTATATAGATGACATTTTATGAAATCTGTTTTTCCAGTGGTTTTCTCGACAAAAGATAAACAGTTCCTTTAAAATATACCCTCTTTGAATAGTACACTGTTATTGTACAACATTGAAGCTCATTTGTCTCTTCCTCCATGAAGTTTTCTTTCCAAAGCAGAGGAGAGTATTTTTGTTCCAAAAGAGGAGAGAACGTCTGTCCAACTCAGCATCCTCAGCCCTGCTTACCCTAGAAAAAAGGCAGAGATGTCTTTACACAAGACAAACAAATCGGTTTTTATCTCATCTGACACTTATAAATATAAAATTCTGCTTTATCAATTATAATAGTACAGGGTTGTACTTTAGAAATATATATATATTTTTAATATAAGAGCCAGTTCACTCAGGTGATAGTGGTTACCTTGCATATGCCCACTACAATTCACTTCACTTTTCATTAAATGTGAATTAACCTGAAACTAACCTAGACTATAAAAGTGCAAGAGGCATGTGATAGCATAGTATAAAGCTGGCATTAAATCAGCAGAAACATAACATCAGATTTTCTATTGAGGTTGCTTTGCAGACTGTAAATACGGATCATTCTTCCATGAAGTTATAGATATTCTCAATGCACACAGCTGACCTATGGTTCAGCCTGCTCTTAAGTCAGGGGAATGAAAGCAAATTTAGATGTGGCAGTAATCATATTTTCATAATGAAAATTAAAGCTGGAAAAAATGCCTAATTACAGTATCTAATTTGCAGTAATATTATTTCTTACTGCATGCAATGCACTAAATGGTATTCATGAGAATGCTAATGAAGTCATTTATTGACACAAGCCTTCCTCTAAAGCTACTCAGGCTTACTCCTTCAAATATTAGAGAATTGCTGTGGTTTAAAAATATAAAAAGGAAAAACTATGTAATTATCATAGCTGTGTATCTATGATAGAGTTTCTATTCCAAAACGTTGCCATGAAGCAACATTAATACCTTTTAAACACATGAGTATTTATTCTCTCCTTATTTATGTAATTTTTATTATTATGGAAAATTTATTAAATGTTATGTGAAAGTTATTTAATTAAGAAAGAAAAATACTCATCATCTTAATACAACTGCTGTTTTCATTTTCGTGTATTTCATTCCCATTCATGTCTCACATTGGCTCATTTCAATCTCTGTGTGATCTTGATAGAATTTTAATGCCATTCCATATTCAGCCTTCTGATAAGATACCTCAAGGTAAAAAGAGTGACTGCAAAATTATTCCTGTGGTTTTCCTGAGGCATCCTGGATGTGAGCAGAAACACTCAGATGTTGTAAACAGTATAAAAAAAAACTTTATATTAAGAAAGACAAATACCATATGATTTCACCTACAAGTGGAACCTAATCAACAAAACAAACAAGCAAGCAAAATATAACCAGAAACATTGAAATAAAGAACAAACTGACAGTAACTACAGGGGAGATGGGAGAGGGGGAATGGGAGAAAATAGGGGAAGGTCCATCAAGGAACATGTATGAAAGACACATGGACAAAGCCAAAGGGGGTAGGTTCTAGGGTGGGAGGCAGGGATGGGTGGGGCAGGGGGTGGTGAAAATGGACACAGTTGTACTTGAACAACAATAAAAAAAGTAAAAAAAAAAAAAAAAAGAGAGAGAGAGAGAGAGATCTCCAAATTCTTATGTTGGTGAATTCTATAAATTACGTGTGTTAGCTCTAATGATAATTAGAGCTAGGGCAGCTTTCTAGAACTTATAAAATGGTCCTGTAGAAATGTTTGCAAATGATTCATACAAATTTCTAGCACAAACCCACTGTTGTCAATCTTCTTTGGGGATAAGAAACCAAGTCCCCTATGCTCACCTTATTTACCCCTCAGAAGGGAGTGTGGGATTAGCAGCACCCAGCCGGAAGTGGCCTCACCTCTCACTGCTCTCCACAATCCTGCTTCCCAGAAGTGCCCACTGGGAACAATGGATGTTCCTATCTACCTGTGTGTTTCTGGTCCATGATGGCAGAATAAGAACTTGGAATAATATAATTTAATTCTAGTATTGTTCCTACTCCAAATCCAATATGAACTGCTCAATGTGATTGTAACAGATTTTGGACTTTTCTTGATTAAAAGCGAACATGGACTAAATAAATAAATAAATAGCAGTTATATGGTGATATACCACATCTGTGACTTTCTCTGAAATATTTTCAATGGAAAAGTTTAAAACTTAAAATACTAAACATTTAATGATAAATATTCCTCATCAATAACTGACCTAATTACAGGTTCTATGCTTACATTCATTTTTTTATTTTTTATTTTTTAGTCTCAAGAATCAAACATTGAGACAATGCCAAAGTGGTAGACAATTTTTTAAGCGAGGGGATTGTAAGAGTTGAACTTAGTTTTCTTGTAGAAGGTGGAATTGTCAAAGGCTGAAAAATATATGAGAAAGAACTATAAGTCTCCATAAAAATTTGCCTTGTGCTGGCTCCCAAAAGTCACAAGTTTAGAATGTTTTCTCTTCTTTCTGGTAAGTAGCTATGTGGCCTTGAGCAAACTATTCCCTTTGTCAGGGTACCTTTATCTGTAAATGAAAATATCTCTTCAGTGATCTACCTCATTGCAATGGTAGAAAAAGACTATGCCAAAAAACTTAGTATCACTTTTATTCATTTCCTATTTTATTAACTTCAATCTATCAATCATCAGTTTTAACATAGGGCTCTATTTACTTTGAGCCCTATGCCTTCAAGAGCCCGTATCATCATCTGTATCTTTATTGTAAGTCATGAAATGACAGGACATCCAAACTATAAAGACTGAAAATTTTGGAATACACTTACAGAAATAATGTGAAGACTTGACTCACTACTCTTTCTACCCCAAAACATTTCCCTAACTTCCCTAGAAACATCAGCCTTTTCAGGTATCTTTGTTCACATAATTGATTACTTACCTAAAATGTTTTCCCTCTTTTCTTCCTCTAAATAAAACCCTGCTCATCCTTGAAGCCCAGCCCTCAGTGAGCTTTCAGTTCTAACCACACATATTGTATTTGGCTCACAATTTAAACATCTGCCCTTGCTCATGAACTATTTGATATGTGTTAGACTTGTATTCTAACACACACAACAATGCCCATTCGATGTGCATTGAGGAGGAATAATATACATTATACCCTGGTGTCAAACATACTGGTGTTGAAGTTATTGGTGCTTATATTTGTTGTCATACGGCCTTGAAAAAGTTATCCAATTAGTCTTGTTTTCCTTATCTTTAAAATACAAAATTGTTATTGCACATATTGAAAAGTATATAATGCATTTGGATAAGACCTAACACATAATATACTCTCAGGAAACTAGTTGCTATGGTTGTTAATATTATTTATTTTTCTTTTGTAATTCCTAACATGGTACTTGCCACATGATTTGTGATTCATAAATATCTGTTGTGTGAATAATTCCTTTATAACTGTGGTGTTGAGAACAGCAGCAATGGACATAATTTAAGTTGTGTTAAAACAGATTTTTATTTACCATGATTATATTTGGAATTAGTGATTTGGTTCACTGTACTACCCAATCTCAATACCATGGAATTTTATCTTATTATTAAAGTAATACTAGTCATTTTATTGATGTTCACTCTTTGACCAGTCAAGTCTCTCAAATAACAACCATTTGAAGCCAGAAAATAATAAGAACTGAAGCATACATCAAGGTCTAGAGATAATGGAGTTAACAAATGATTTCTTTTCTGAATTTCTCCATATCGTCCTATGAACATGTTCATTTAGAGATGCTCTAAACAAGCATTTTGTCCAAATGCCTAAAAACCAGGGGTTATCAAAATATTCTGCTTAGCCTAGAATATTAACATCTTGTTATGAACTTTTGAGATCAAAAATAAACTGGAAATGAAATCAAGAATAAATTGGAAACATTACTAAATAAAATTATAGCTACAAGTGACTTCTCAAAAGTTTTCATGGTTAAATTTTCAAAGCTTCACAGTTATTGCAGAGAACAGTGATTTCTCTTCACCGACCTTCCTGGGTTGCTGCTGCAGTCAGTATACCGCTCATTGACAACAAAAAATGATGTTCACTTTCAAATGAAGTCGATGAAAAGCATCATGTTTGGAGGTAAGTCATTTATTTCCCAACTCTCCACTAGTTTCTTTGTCTTTGTGTATTTTTCTTTTACATTTGTATTAAAATGATTTATCATTGACATGATTTTTATGTTTTTCCTTCTCATGAAATTTTGAGTTGGCAGAGTTGGCAGTCTGCTTTTATTTCATCTTCACTACAGGGGAGAAATTGCAAAATAAATTATTTGCTAGAGAGACTGGGGCTAAATGGAATTAAATATCTAAGAATCATGCAGAGTTCTTATTTTGTTTAATTTATAAATGTTATTACACACAAAAAAAATCTGCAAACATTGACTTTGCTCTTATGGTGTAGTTTCATATTTCTTATTCTGCCTTATATTATTAAGAGTTTTATAATATTAATTGGTTAAAAGTACATTTTCTTTTAACAGTTATCCTGATGATGCATTCACAATGAAGCTGGTAGTGACTGACACCTACTCCAAGGGGCTGGTGAGAGAAGGGATTCCATGTCACCTAAACCCAGAGCTTTAGAAGCTATACACATAATTTCTAAGAGGTAGCAACAATTGACATGTCTTTTACCAGGTAAATGGATGAGAAAAATGTCCTAATTTGGACACTTTTGGATCCTTTGGATGATTCGCCAAGTCATGTTGAGTGAAAAAAGACAGCCTAAAATCTTTACATCCTATGATTTCAATTATATAACATTCTGCAAAAGACAAAACTAGGGTGACTGAACCCATCAGTAGTTGCCAAGAGCCAGTGTGGAGGGGAGGTTTTGTCTACAATGGGACAGACAGCAGGAGGGAAATTCAGGGGAGGAAGGGAAGGTACTGGGCCCTAATTTTTGTAATGGTCATGTGGATCTATATGTATTTGATACAATCCATGGAACTGTGTCCAAGAAAAGTCTATTGGACGATATTCTAATGAAAAAATAAACTTATTTTTTTAAAAATAGTGGCTTCTGGGTCACTCTGTCAACTTTATATAAATGCTTTCTCTTAGAGCAGATTCCCAGTCTAATCTTTTCAATCCAAGCCAGTGAAACTAATAGGTATCTGTTCACAGAAAACATATCAGTACATATGGGGCCCCAGCATTTAAAAAAGAGAGCTCCTGAACACCTACACTCTTCTCTTTTCTTATCAAATCACTGTATTCTCTAAAAATTATATTTGCCAACCATCACTATCAACCTCTAATGATAATATTTTTTATTTGTATTGAATTTACTATAGTGGCACTGGTTAACAAATTATACAGCTTTTAGGTGCACATTCCAAAACATATCATCTGCATACAGTGTTGTATGCTTACTACCTCAAGTCAAGTGTCTGTCCATCAGCCTTTATTCCCTTGATATCCACCCCTACCTCTCCCACTCCCCTCCCCCCAGTAATCACCACACAGATGATTGTCAGTGACCATGAGTTCTTTCTTTTCTTTTTCTTTTTTGCTCAATCCCTCTACCCTTCTTTCCGAAGCCCTCTGACAGTAGATTTTAATATCAACAAAAGTAAGTATCAGAAAATTAAAAAATCTTAGGTTTGGCAAAACATAAATTTAAAATATTATAATTTATTCTACCAATATTTGATTTCCCTCTGAATTAACATGTTAAGTAAATGTCCCTGGAGTGTACACATTAAAGCAATTCTTCTCTATTGATATCTTCCTCTGTTAGAAAATTCTCATTATTGATTCAAAAATATGTAAAATATTTATTGAGCAACCACTAACTGTTGATACTCTTTGAATTTTTAGAGTCAATATGCTTTCCAAGAAGTATCATTCATTCATAAAATATATTTATGCCCTGGCTGGTGTGGCTAAGTTGGTTGGAATGTAGTTCCATAAACCAAAAGGTGGCAAGTCTGATTCCCAGTCAGGGTCAGGGCTCATGCCTAAGCTGTGGGTTTGATCCCAGGTGGGTATGAGTATGAGAGGCAACTAATTAATGTTTCTCTCTCACATTGATATTTCTCTTTCTCTATTTCTCTCCCCTCCCCTCTTTAAAATCAATGGGCATGTCTTGAATGAGAATTAAAATATATGTAATTTATGAAATATGTACAGTATATTTGTTTTAGCCATATTAGCTTAAGATCTGGTGAGGCTTGGTGCAGATCAAGAGATAGAGTCACTGCAAGGAGTTTTATAGCTTTGGTTTGTTACTGTGATTGTTCTAATACTCCCAGTTCCCCGGGGAAGAAATAGCACAGCACTGCTCAGAAAGATACCAGGGTTCAGTCACAAAGTGGAGGGTGGGTGACTGAGCAAGTGTCTTTTTTTTGAGAAGGGAAAGGTGGGGCAGGGCAGAAAGGCTCAGGATTGGCTAATGTGAATAATACTGGGCTCAAGAGCACCGGGGCAGTCACTTGTGGTCTGGTACCTGGCCCTGAGGCAATTAAATTCATGTTTAATGGCCAGGAGTATGAGAGGAAGATAAGGGAGGATGTTGGGGTGTGAATTCAATGAGCTGCTCAAGAAAGGAAATTGACCAACCTCTGGCAAAAGCCTCAAATCTAGGTCAAGACAGCATTTAAAGAACAAAAAAAAAACTTACGACAAAATTTTATAAACTATAAGGAATCTGTAGGTTCTCCTTACAAATTGTGAAGACTCCAATAACTACTCAAGACTTCTAATATCACCATCCTGGTTCAAGTTACCATTGTTCTTCACATGACTGTTATAGTATCTTAACTCTCCTTGCTGTTTACCACAGTGAGGAGAGTTAAGATACCCAGCACGTCACTCTCCTCCCCAGCATGGCACCTGGAGTAAATCCTTATAAAATATGAGTTATATAACTACTCAGCTTGTAATATTCAGTGGCATCCCACCTCTTTTGTAGTAAAGTTTATAGTCTTTGGAGTAGTCTATATTAGGTTATACCATTTGCCATTCTCAAATACTCTCAGTAACTTTCTGACCTCTTCTTTTATTATTTTCTTCTTAGCTCACTTCTCTCTAGGAACAAGGTTCTTCACGCTCCTGCAGACAAGAAGAAAGGTTCATTTGATGTAAACCCCGAGAAAGAACTTACTCCCTGAGATGAACTCCCCATGATCAACCAAGAGCCCAAATTTTATGAATAATAAAAACCTAGGGCCATTTGCTGATAGGGACCCCTCACATACTCTAGATACTGGGAAGAACTGCATATGAACTTTTGGCTTCCTGCACCATGCCCCATGTGTTTACCCAATCAGCCTCAAACAGTGCAGGGAAACCCTGGCTCCACCTTTCTACCAACTGAATGAGATCCGCCCTGTCTAATCAGAACTACACAATTTGGATACCTCATGTATAACACTGATGCAATTGGAAACCTGGATGGGAACTTTTGCTATAAAAGCCTGCCTCCCTTTTGTCTACGTGAAAGATAATTTAGGTTACTACCTGAAATGGTCTCCAGGTTTTCAGTTCCTTTTGCTCAAATAAATGCTTGGGTTTTTTTTTTTTTTTTTTTCATTTTTTATATTTTAATTTTTTTCAATTATTTTAATTTTTCCAGGGTTTACAGCTAATATTATTTTGCATTAGTTTCAAGTGTGCATCATAGTGGTGAGACAATCATATACTTTACAAAGTATTCCCTTTGATACTTCCAGTACCCAAATACCAATATGCATAATTATTACAATATTGTTGACTATATTTCCTATGCTTTCCATCCCCAAGACTATTTTGTAACTATTAATTTGTATTTCTCAAGCACTTCATCTTTTTCACCCAGTCCTCCAACGCCACTCCCCTCTAGCAACCATCAGCATGTTCTCTGTATCTATGAGGCTGCTTCTGTTTTGTTCTTTAGATTCCACATATAAGTAAAATGATATGGTATTTGTCTTTCTTTGACTGACTTATATCACTTAGCCTATTATTCACTAGGTCAATTCATGCTGTTGCAAATGGTAAGATTTCATTCGTTTTTATGGTCAAGTAATATCCCATTGTATACCAAGTCTGTCCAAAAAAGCCACACCATTGTTAATATAATGAAAATGGTTTGCATTACATTAATGTAACCTGGCAGCCAAGGAGAGTGGACTGGAATGCACATGCTTAAATAATGACAACTTCATTGTACTAGTCAGTGGGGTAGGTAGATACCACTGAGTGAGCCTTTGTACTGTGTAGCCATCACATTGAAAATGACTGAGTGAGTAGAGCAACGGATCTGCATCAAATTTTGCAGTAAGTCTGAACATTCCCCTGTGGAAACTATTCGGATGATTCAGAAGGCTGCAGCTGTGGGCAACAGGTGATTCTCAGCTTCATCACAACAACATGCCAGTCATGCATCACGTCTAGTACAGAGTTTTTTGGTGAAACATCAAATACCCAGGTGACTCAGACTGCCTACAGCCCAGATGTGGTGCCCTGCAACTTCTGGCCTCTCCCAAAATTAAATCATCTGTTGCTACTTCTACTTGATTTCTTTTGAAAAGCTGTATGTAAAAAAGAAGCACTCCTCCCCACTCAACACATCCTATTGTTATTACGGCCAGCACATGTCTCTCCATGGACCCTTAGCTGTTTATGTATAAAAGTTATAGTACAGTGCCTTCTGAGTTACAAATTAAGGAATGCTTAAATATAGCTCAGTGCTTAGTAACATGAGTGAAATGATGACTACCAAGAAGACAAAAGAACTCAATTCCTGGCAAAATAAATGAGGGTAAATGGAGATTCCTTTTAGAAAATCTTTTATTGGGGGAGAGAGAAACTCAATATTGAATGATGCAAATGAAGAGAGAATGGGTCATATCAGTAAGAGCCTTTGTGTCTCTCCAGCGGGCAAAGTCAAGTCTTTTCAAGTCTTTTCACCTTTTCATATGTCTATTGGCCTTCTGTATGTCTTCTCTGGGGAACTGTTTATTCAGGTTTTTGCTCATTTTTTAATTGACTTGTGTTTTTCTTCTTGAGTTTTCTAAATTCTCTACAAATTTTGGATATTAACCCCTTATCAGATTTATCAGCAAATATGTTGTCCCATTCAGTGGGTTGTCTTTTCATTTTGTTGATATTTCCTTTACTGTGCAAAAACTTTGGAATTTGATGTAGTCCCATTTTTTTTCCTTTATTTCCCTTACCTAGGTGAAATATCAGAAGAAAAAAAAAGTTGCCATGACAAATATCCAAGATTTTACTGCTTATGTCTTTTCTTCTAGGATTTTTGTGGGTTCAAGCATAATATTTAAGACTTTAACCCACTTTGAGTTTATTTTTTGTAAGGTGGTCTAGTGTCATTTTTTGAATGTATCTGTCCCATTAGCCCAATACCATTTATTGAATAGACTGTTTTTATCCCTTTGCATGTTTTTGCCTCCTCTGTCAAACATTAACTGACTGTAAAGATATGTGTATTTTCTTTGTTGTTTTGGGGTTTTGTCTTAGTTGAGTTTGCCAAGTAAAGGGGAAGAATATGATTCCCAAAAAGGGTAACTGTCTTGGTAAAATGTAGTGCTAGCATAATCTGTAAAAAAAAAGAAAAGCTTTTAGTTAATATCTATAAATAACATATAACCACAATAAATCATTTGTAAGTAAATCAGCTGTCTTGATCCTGAATTAGTCACTACATGCAACATAATATGATGAATGATATTTATTTTGAAATATTTTAGGACAAAGAAGGTGGAGATGACAGATGGAATAAAATCAGAGAAATGTGGTGACTGTAACTATTTGTTACAGAACCAGACAATGGTGACAGTGGTGTTCTGGAAAAGGTATGGGGTTTGACTGCCCACCACCAAGAAGCGTGACTCCCAAGGCAAGAGTTTGCTGAAAAAGGAAAGGAGTTGTTTATTTAAAGGTTACACAGATTTAGAATAATAGCATATTTCTGCTATTAAGACCTGCTCCCTTTTAAAAACACCCAAAAACAAATCGTCCAGCTGCCCTCTCCCAAACCTGGCCAGTTTTAGAATACACCACTCAGCAGTACCATCTTTCAGAAAAGCAGAAACCTGCAGCTCAGCATCTCAGTCACAGTTCAGCTCCAAGCATCTCTCATGAGTCTGGGTGACCAGGCAGGTCCCCTCAGCACTGCCAGCTCTGCTGCTGTCCTCTGCAGGCAAACTTCCAGGCCGACCTCCCAACATTCTCTGCAGACCTCTCTGCAGACAGACCCTGTGGCCAACTCACTGCTTTGTAACAGAATTCCCTGCAGACACCCAGACACACCTACAGGCAGACCTCCCAGCAGACTTTCTCTGACTTCTTGGCAGCCTGCTCTAATTTAAGTGTTCAGCTCAGAATTTCCTGTGTAATCTAATATCCTGCTCTTCGCACGGTACGTTAGTGTCTATCATTTTTGTGAGCTTCCCAGCCTCTTTGACCCTCTTTCCTCTGCCATCCTTAGTGAGGGCAAGAGTTCCCAGCGATGCTTGGGCATCAGGGGAGGGCATCCACTCTCAGCTATGTGACGAGACAGTGCACATTCTCACAGTCACAAACACAATTCACCCTGGGCAGCAGCCTTCTTCTCTTCAGGAAGGTATGGCTGTTAATCTGCCTTTGTATGCAATGTGCCTTAAAACACTGTACTTTCTGCTATGTGGACAGCCCTCCTACCCCGACCTTGAAGGCAGGATTATCATTTGTTCCTCTATTATCAGGGGACCCAGGCCCTGTACCCTGTTATATATTGATTCTGGAATAAGCACACATGGATATTCATTTATTACTCTCTCTACTTTTATGTATATTTAAAATGTTTTATAATACAAAAGTTATTTCCAAATGCCACTATAGATCAAATTTTCTTTACTATAATCAGAGGCAAATTATTTGTTGTTGTTTTTTAAATATTTGAGTAAAAAATTAAAGCAAGTGTCTTGTGCTTATGATGCATAATCACTTCTGTCAGAAATTCTTATCCTCCTCACTGTTTGCAATGGACTTATTTACAAAAGCAATGCACTTTTACTTTAAAATGAAATGTAGCAATTCAGGGAAATGAAAAGGAAAGAAAATAAAGCAAAATCTAAGATCACCACAAATCATCTCATTCACCTAACCATCAGAGGATTTGCTCCTGAATGTCATTTAATTTCCATGCTGCTGAGCAAGATCATGAGAGAAATGACATTGAAAGTCCAGAATACTAGGAGGACTGTCACTATTGTATTGAAGTAAAATAGCCCTTAGTTCTTAGGTCTTTTCTCAATTTTCCAAATGTAATGCCACCGACTACGCAGCATAGCAATGCATTTTAAATCCAATATTTATACTGTGAGTTTTTAAAAATAGACTTTGCTACTTCAAGTGTTTTTTGAATTTAAAAGAAGTAAAATAATAAGAACCTGGAAAAAAACTAAAATAAATATTACTAATTGCATATGAGAGTAGTGTCCATAATTAACATGGTAAGGAAATGCTGCTAAAATTATCCTCTTAAAACCTTTTCCCTCATTTCTGTAGAAACTTATGTGTTTTAAGTACAGTGATATATAAGCTTAATGATGACTATTGCTGGCACACTAAAGAAATATAAATGATTCAAATACATTTGCCAAAGAAATTGAAGATAACTAGCCCATTCAAGCCCCTCCACCATCATACTTTCCTCTCACTATGCATGTAAATAGAATGTAAAATAGCCTAAATGGTAAGCTTTATCTAAACTTGCTGTAGTCAATCTGAAATAATGGTAGAATATTTGTTGTGTCAATCTCATGTGTTAAAATCTTGAATAGTAATAACCCGAATTAGAGGACAAAATTAAGGAATCATCAAAATCTCTCCCAAGTGCTACTTGGGCCGAGGGCTGTATATACACCCTCCTACAAATGTCAAGGAGGCTTACGAGTCTCCTATGAAAGATGAACTTCATGGCACAGCAGGACTGGACAGAAAGAAAGCAGGGAGCCTTCACCATTTGGTATGTGAATAAAAACTTCAACACAGTTTTATATCTGCATACTTTCAATTTGAAGTCTAAAATTGTGTCTTCAGTTAATCTTTGAGAAATTAGCATGATTTATTTAAATACTTAACAAAAAAACATAAAAATGAGGCTTTACAAAGTACAAACACAAGTTGAGATATTAAACTAAGATGCCAGTTTCTTTTTTATTTTAGAATTTTAGGTGGAAGAAGTTGTATACAGATAAACCAGGAATAACATGATAACTGATGCAGAAAATCACAAAATGTTTAGAGATTAAGTCAATGAACCAAATCTTAGACAGACTAGATACAGGAGAAATGTTGCATTAATCATACCATTGTGTCCCATGCAGTGTTGACATGAAAAAAGAAAGCATAGTATTTAAAGAGACCAGTTTAAAATGAACTGCCTCCCAGTGCTATATGCTAGCATCAGCTGGCTCGCCAAGGACAACTGTTAAATTACCAGAAATTTTTGAGCTGATGTTAAGCCTACATTGTTAAAAATTAAATTATACAAATTATGTAAATTATATCAATAAGAAATATAATACACAAAAATCGTCACATTCTAATAATTTTGCTCCATTTTAGTGTCATCTATACTCAGGATTCCTTATGTCTGTTGTGCTGTGTGGTGGGTATATAGTCATGGTTTATACTGCGCATCTCTGCCCAATTCCATGTTTATAGCAACAGGACATGCTCTCAAGAGGTTGAAATAGAGTATGATGGAATTATCTAAACTATGGAAATCAACAAATAATACAAACCAGTGGTTTTTCTTAGAGAATTAGTTATTAACATTTATCAACATATAATTTAATTTTGAATTTACAGGAATAAAATAAACATTAGTACACATAAAGTAGCTTTTGTAGGTAAAATATAGGGCAAATTTATATATATTGTATTATATTACTGTTACGAATTTTTATTTATTTGACAGCTCAGTTAAAGGAGAAATTATTTTATTTAATCATACATCTATGTAGAAATCTAGTTTGTTTTCTCTAAGTTGGAATGATCCTAAAGAATGTATTGTGGGGAGAAAATAATCTATCTACTTTAATTGTTTAGAAGAAACTTGCATAATTACAAATAACAAAACATTTCTAGGTATAATTACATCAACAAATTACTGTCTAGGTCTAACATTTAAATTAAAGATTCAGTGAAGGTGATTAGGAGGTGATAAATAATGTCTTTGTAAAAATAGATGGTTATTTTGGTGACCCTCAATATGGAATCTACCTATCTGCAAAGTGCAGGTACTACTTGCCCATTTTTCAGTTGACAGAAAGAAAAAGTTTGAATTTGGAACTTTATTGTATAGAAATACCAGATCCTATGTGGTCCATATTTTATACATGAACTCAAAGGTATAAAGTAACCTGAAAATAGCACAAAACTGAATAAAAACTCAGCCCATTTGTTATAAAGGAAAACATTGCTAGAAATTATTGTGAGATATTTTTATGGAATAAGAGGAACTTAAACTGGGCTTTTGTAGCAAGAGTAAGGTAACAGAAGAAAAATACATAAGTAATCATACTGCCTGGCAGCACCAATAAACACAAGTGCTATTCTCGCAAAGTGAACAGCTGGTTTGCAACTATTCACAACCCAGTGCTTTTTTTCACTAAAAAAGCCTTCTACACTGAGAACAGGGTTCTTTTTTTTTTAGCTGAGGTTTTGGGGCGCAGACCTGTTGAATGGAGTCAATAACTATCTGGTCATGTTAAATCAGTAAGAGCCTTGCACCAGTAAAATGAAAAGTGATAGTGTAATTGAGTGCCTTTAATTCTCTTTATTTTAATTTTTCACTGAGTATTCAGGGAGATAAATTACTTTTCCACAAAATAAATTGCTAAGAAATGGTGGTGATGGAATTTTTCAGAATCCCTTGATTATAATAATTATTTCCCATCACTACATTGTTTCTACTTTTAAAAATTACAAAGCCCAGTCCATTTTTTTGGTAAAATTAGGAGATTAGTCTTAGATTAGATTACCTTCTGCATCACATGCCAATTCCTGATTTATTATTTTTGGTGTATCAGTGTATATACATATGAAATCATAACTATTGCTATAGGATTTATCTCTACTTTATAAGTCCAAGTGCTTCTTTTGCTACAAATTCTTTCTCTAACTTCTATTAGTTTATAGTTTCCAATTTGGTCTGACTTTTTTCAGTTTAAATAATGAATGGAGACAACTGTATTTGAACATTAATAAAAATTATTAAAAAAGTAAAAATAATTGTCTAAGACAAGTAGCAATGGGGAAATTTATATATTGAAATTACCTTTAAAGTAGTGTGTCAGAAAACAAGTATGTAATAGAAATGACCATTCATTCACTCATACGTTCATCTATGAGAATGTATTAACAGCCACATGCAAAAGAATGGAACTGGACCAATATTTTACTCCATACACAAAATCAAGCCAAAACATTTTAATTACTTAAAGGTAAAACCTGAAACAGTAAAACTCATAAAATATAGGTGTTAAGCTCCTTGATTTAGGTCTTAATGATATTTTTTTTAATCTAACACCAAAAGCAAAAGCAGCAAAATAATTAATAAGTGGGACTGTATCATATTAAAAAGTTTTTGCACCATAAAGGAAACAATCAACAAAATGAAAAGGCAATCTACCAAATATGAGAAAATATTTGCAAATCATATATTTGATAAGGGGTTAATTTCCAAAACATATAAGAAAGTCATATAACTCAATAAGCAAAAAAACAAATCCAATTAAAAAATGGGCAGGATGTCCGAATAGAAAATTTTCCAAAGTCATACAGACAGTGAACCTGTACAGGAAAGGTGATCAACATCACTAATTATCATGGAAATGCAAATCAAAATCATGATGAGATGTCACCCCACTTCTGTTAGAACATTCTTTACCAAAAAGGCAAGAAATAAATGTTGGCAAAAATGTGGAGGAATGAGAACCCTTGTGCATTGTTGGTGGGAATGTAAAATGGTACAGCCCCTATGGAAAACAGTAAGGAAACTCCTCAAAAAAATTAAAAATAGAACTGCCATATGACCCGGCAATTATACTTCTAGATATTTATTTGAAGAAAAGAAAAACACTAAGCTCACAAAATCTAGGCCCTCCCCCATTCATTACATTTACAATAGCCAAAACATACCAACAACCTAAGCACCTGTTGATGGGTGAATGGATAAAAGAAATATGATATATGTATTTACTTACAACAGCATATTATTTAGCTAGAAAAAAAATAATAAAATCTTGACACTTGGAAAAACATGGTTGGAACTCAAGAGTACTATAAGAGTCAAAATAAATTAGACAGGGAAAGACAAATACTACACCATCTCACTTATATATAAAACCATAAAAAACGAAGCTGAGCCCAAATCATAGCTACAGAGAGCGTATCGACGGTTGCAGAGGTGGGGTGGAGAAGTGGGAGAAATGGGTGAAGTTGTGGGAAAGCACAGACTTCCAGTTATAAATCTAATAGGTCACAGGGATGCAATGAACAGCACGGTGACTACAGTTTTTAATTTGGCACTGCATATATGGAAGTAGCTAAGAGAATAAATCTTGTAAGTTCTCATCACAGAAATGTATAACTGTGCAAGGTAATGAATGTTAGCTAGATTTGTTTTGGAGGTCATTTCACAATGTACATAAATGCAAATCACTATGGTGTACACCTAAAACTATGTCAATTATACCTCAATTAGTTGATTGGCTTATTTCCTTTAAGAAATTTAAAAAGGTAGTTCTAAGTCTTCCATGAAAATTGCAATTAATATTACTTGCTTTGCTAAATGTTAAGATTTTAGGAAATAGAGAGTACCTTTAAATAATACATCAAACTTAACAGATCAAGAAAAAGATTTTGTGAACCAACAAATTTCTTTCACGTTTTGTCTTTCCTTTTCTATGGTAGGAAATGTGATCAGAATCAGAGATGCACCCTAAAGCCTATTTCTGTTAGACAGATATGGACATTTATTCAAATACAGCAAAACTGTTCCATGAAATCTGTACTCAAAGTGTTATCCCAGGGATTTCAAGGCACCAGGAAATGTTAGTCAGGACAGAGATGGATTTGTGACTGAAAGATTGACTTCAGATGGCAAATTCAGATCAACACTAAGGATAATTGACTTATCAACATGAAGCATATTTGTAATTCTTCAGAAATTGCTCTTGGCTTCATCCCAGGAAGAAAGAGTAAGAAAATACACCTTATGCTTGTTGCCTAAATCTCATCTGAGAAAGCAATTCTAGCAATGCGTATGTGTGTGTGTCTGTGGCAGACGAGACAGAGAGAGAGTACAATGGTCCTCAAGGTTATCAAACTTTTGTGCTCTCAGGATATCTTTACATTTTTTAAATCTACCCTTCCCAAGAATATCTGTTTATGTGGGTTATACTTAATTTAAATTAAAATTAGAAAATTTATTTATTTAAAAATAACAGTAATAAACCCATTATGAATTGACATTAATAACATTATTTTTATCAAAAATAACTATATTTTCTAGAACAAAAAAAGTGGGGGAAATGTAAAGCAAACCTGAGGAAGAACAAAGCTGGAGGCGTGCCTTTCCTAAGTTAAAGCTGTAGTCAACAAAATAATATGGCCCGAGCATAAAAACAGACACACCACCCCATGGAGCAGAATCGAGAGCCCAGAAATAAACCCATGCCTATATGATCAATTAATATTTACAAGACAGCCAAGAATACTGAGTGAGAAACAGACAGTCCCTTCCGTAAGTGGTGTTGAGGACATTGGATATGCAAATGCAAAGAAATGAAATTGAACCCCTATCTTATACCAAAATAAAAATCATATTTAAATGGATACAAGACTTAAATGTAATAGCAGAAACCATAAAATTCCTAGAAAACAAAAACATAAGGAAAAAAGTTCCTTAAAATTGGTGTTGGCGATGGTATTTTGGATATGACACCTAAGTCATAAGCAACGGAAGCAAAAATAAACCATGTAAGCAAAAAGCTTCTATACAGCAAAAGAAATTTTCAATAAAATAAAAAGTTTATTTGTGGAATAGGAGAAAATATTTACAAATCATATATCTTATAAGGAGTTAATATCCAAAATGCTCATATAAAAGGAACTCATACAACTCAATAGCCAAAAAATATATAATAATCTCCAATTTAAAAATTGTGAAAAGACCTGAATGGAAATTTTTCCAAAGAAAATATCCAAATGCCCAACAGACACATGAAAAGGTTGTCAACAGCATTAATCACCAAGGAAATGAGATCAAAATCACAATGAGATATCACCCCATATATGTTAGAATGGCTATTAAAAAGACAATAGATATCCAGTTCTGGTGAGGACGTGGGGAAAAGGGAAAGTTTGTGCACTGTGGGAGGGAATGTAAGTTGGTAAAACCACTATAAAAATAGTGTAGAGAATCCTCAAAAACTTCAATATAGAACTACCATATGATTCAGTAGCTCTTCTTCCGGGTATACACACACAAAGGAAATGAAATCACTATCTTGAAGACATACCTATACTGCATGCTCATTGCATCTATACATTATTTACGATAACCAAGGAAAGGAAACAACTTAAATGTCCATCAAAGGATGAATAGATAATGAAAGTGTGTCTAATGGAATATTTTTGGCCATAAAAATAAGAAACTTCTGACATTAATGACAATATGAATAGACCTTGTGTGAGTTTTAAGTCAGACAGAGAAAGACCAATACCATGGATCTCACTTGTGTGTGGAAATGAACAAAAGCCAAACCCATAGAAACAGGAACCAGATTTGTAGTTGCCAGAGGCAGACATGGGGTATGGGGAAGATCGATGAAGGTAGTCAAAAGTACAGAAACTCTCAATTATAAGTTTTAGGGATATAATGTACAATGTATTAATAATATTGTGCCATATATTTGAAAATTACTAAGAGAGTAGATCTTAAAAGTTCTCATAACAAAAATTGTAGCTATGTGAGGTGATGAATGTGTTAACAACCTTATTGTGATAATCATTTTACAATCTGCACATATATCAAACTATTATGTACATACCTTCAGCTTATACCATGTTATATATAAATTATATCTCAATAATGCTGAAAAATACAAGTAAAACTTGTTCTGAAACCTTTTTATGAATTTGTATTAGGTTTTATAACAATTACCATTTAATCTCTGATATGTATCTGTTACTTCATTACAATGAATTAAAAATACAAGCTTTAAGGGAAACAAAGAGGAGAGAGTGACATTGTTTTAAAGCTTTGGGATATCTTTAAATTCTGACTTAACAGGAGATAGCTAGATTACCATATCTGCTTCTGCATTGAAACTTTTGCTCTAATAGTTTTGGTTGAAGTATATCAACAAAATCTGTCTCAAAAGATATAAAGTTGAAAAAGGGAGAAATATTTTCATCTCTTCTCTAGGTAATTGGAGATAATATTTTTTCATAGTACACCAAGTTGACAAGTTGTAACTTTTTAGAGTTGCTTGCAATGTGAAATCTGCAATCATTTCAAGGAAACTTCGTATTTTGTTACATTAAAATCTAATGATCTCTCGAGTATTGGAATAGGTCTTTTACGCATGCACAATTTTATAACATATGCCATGTTCACTTTTGAAGACATTGCTTCACGCAGTATGCAGACCTTTCAAATTCTGAAATCACAGTTTTTAATATCACCACCAATCTAATCAGAAAAGTGAGCATGAGGAAGGTGTTCAACTCATAGAGCAGGAACACATTTTCCAAAATCTTAATTTTCACTTGAAAGTTCAATTTTCCTACTGGCAACAAATATAGTCAATTATTTTCTTTGAAGTAACAGGCTCAACTGATTCGTGAAAAGAAAGAAAACTAAACTTGTCAATACTCAAGTCTGATTAAGTACAGTTTGTCAGTCTTTCAAGTAAAACTGGTATTTCATGAAATAAGCAGCAAGGTAGCTAGCTACTTCAGCCTCCAAGTCATGCTACCACACGTGTGTTCCTTTATCACCATCCCCTCACTTCCTTATGCCAGGGAAGAGCTTTGTGTGCACATCCTGTTCTGTCACACAGACTATTAGAAAGACACGTACTCAGGGTTGAGGCTTAATAAAATTTGAGATTGATGCCACTTCATAAATGACATTCCGAAGTGAAAATAGATTTTTTAAATGGAATGCATGTAGCAGTAAAGGACACTATACCTACTTGTTGACATAGTCTTGCTTCTTGTTGGGGTGCCAGCCGTGTCACACGCCTTGTCTTTTGCTGTATCAGTGAAATGGGTAAATGGTAATTTAGTATTATTATCAAAATAAGTTTTACTTTGTGGACCTCCTGAAAAGGTCTTGGGGACTTTTAGGGCCTCTTGTCCTTCAAGGCTCTGCTTCTTCACAAGCCTGCATACGGGCATTGCCTGAGATCTTTGGAGACCACGGGTGCATGGACTCCATGCCCGATTCACTGAATCGGGCCCTGAGGCGGGGCTCTGGCACAGCTTTGTTTTAAGCCAGATAGTTCTAATGTAACCAAATGAGAACAACTACTTTAGAGACCAGCAAAAGAGAGAGGAATAATCTATTCCTTTCAAGAATAGATTATTCTGTGAAATTCTATGAAGACTCTAACGACCTAAGCAGGATTCTTAGCACTATGAGTCTTTTTTTGATTCTTACTCCTAGAAGCCTGGCATATCTCCATATGTATCGAAATGCAAAATTCTTGTATGTTGTCTGCAAGATTTGGGGCAAGGAATTTTTAACAATTTTCAACAAAGTACAAACACAACTGCAACAACTTGATGCAGATGAGTACATGTATCAATAGTTCCTAAGAAACCCCCAGGGCCCACTCAAGGTAAGCAGTTAATATTTCCATATATTTTTTATTTACAGAAATATGTCCGTTTTTTCAATGTTACTACAATATCTTAAACTGTTTCACTTCTCTAGCCATAATATCATCCCCTGAAAAACAAGAAGTTAAACTAGATGAATCTGCATGTGGGAGAGCCCATGAGAAATCACTTGTAGGGCTCTATGAGTAGGTCGGTGCCTGTGCAACATGCTGGCCAGAGGCCATGGCACCATTTGGCTCCACTCCACAGAGTCAACCAGTAACTGTTGAGTACCCATCAGCCCACCATTGGAATTCCATGCATTCGACTTAAGACTTAAAGCAAATTTTAGCTTTTAAAAATATTTTTTCTTAGTAATGCATAAAAGAAAAAGACTTATTTGTCTTCAACGATAAGTAAATTAGAAGCATCCTCAGTGGGAGCTAAACCGGTCTCAGGAGCGAAACATTCATGCTGTGGGATGGCTCCTCCACATTCAGTTGTGCTAGGCACTGTGTCTGATGTGGAATTCTGGTGCAAAGTTACTCATTGTATTATTAATTTTCTCCATTAAAAATTTTAAAATAACATTATAAAGAGAGAGCAAAATAAAATAGCCATTCTATACTTAACACAGAATCAATTTTTACACATTATTAATTAAATTAAAATCTAGTTAAAGTTACAATCCTGGCAAGATAGTCATTATTTGTTATCACTCTTATTATTTAGAAACGTATATCCAAATATAACTTCTTATGAAAATACCTATTCCATTAATGAAAAAACACTTGCAGAAACTTTTTCATATTTTCAATCTAGGTGAAACTGTAGTACTAAACATTTATGAGTGTCCTTAAAGTTATATCTTTTTTCTTGCTAAGAGGAGAAGAAAAAACTCTATATTGTAACTGGCTTCTTGAAAAGGGAAAAGTTGAAAGGTTAAAGCTGCTCTAGAAAAAAATAAACACAAAATCTGTGCTTAGTGAAACCATGTACTATGCCCTTCAGAGAGAAAAAAAATGGGTTTAATGCAGCCACCAACAACAAATATAAAAGGGCTACACATACAGGCTGATTGGACATGTTACATCTACTGTTAAATTACTCATGAAAGAGTAGAAAATATTCCCATCCATTTGCTAAAGCCACCTGGCATACTGCTGCAAAGCATGTTTTGGCCAAGTTGGCAAAGTAAATCTATCTTGCTGTCCAGATTTTTTTTTAAAAAGCAGTAAAGATATATCTTATGTCTAAGAAATGAAATGTTGGGTGATTTGCAGCCGCTGAAGCAGTCTGTCTATCTGGCCTTTCCATGAGACTTCAAAGGCCTTTCTCTTAGGCAGGGCACATGTCCCAGGTGCTTTACTTGGGACACAAGCTGCTAGTTGTGTGCAACAGATTTATGTATTTCAGCAATTCTAAAATACAGATTTTTTTTGGCATTTTAACATATCTGAGATCATAGTGTGTGTCTTCTGATGGTCTCTCATGAATGTTGTTGCAGAATTGCTACACAATTGTCATTATTGTGTATGTGCAAACTTGGTTATATTCTTATTGCTTCAATTTATTTTATGTATTGTTTAATTGCCCTTTACAATGACTTCTTGGTTGATGTATCTAAAGGCTTTATTTTCACACCATTTGTAATGATTAAGAAAGTTCCAGCATCAAAACTTTTGGAAAGAGTACCAGCAGCTGAGAAGGAAATCTGACAACCCAAAATTGAGCACTCTTCCATGAAATGTAGCATTACAAATGTTTTTTAAAACACAGAAGACAAAAATGTGCAGAAAAATTATGTGACAAACAATAATTATACCAAAACTTGATTGACAATATGTTTTTTTTAACATTTACAGTAATGGTACATCTAAGCAATAACAGCATAAGGTTGGTAAAATACAGTATTTTAGAGGACAGAAATAACAGCCTTCTGTAGGAATGGACATCTAATGACACTTAATGATCACTTTACTTACTGAGCTCTGACCTGGTATCATTTGAATTAACTGTCTCATTCATAAGTAAGGTATAAACAGGAAATCAAACTTAAAATCAAACTTAAAAAATATTTTGCACATTTTTGTGCGAAGAAAACCAATAACACAAAAAGACAATACACTCAATGTAATATCTGTTAATGAGACATCTTATAAAGGGTTAATATCAAAAATTTATTAAACAAGTCATATGACTTGATACCAAAGAAACAAACCAATTAAAAAGTGTGCAGAGGACCTGAACAGACATTTTTACAAAGAAGACATACAGATGGCCAATTAACATGAAAATATGTTCAACATCACTGATCATCAAAAATGCAAATTAGGGAGCAAGTGGAAGCTACACTAACCTTCTTCCATAACCAATCTGGAATTACAAATTGTAGAGAAATCATCCAGAATAACTAACTGAACACTAGCTGGAGAGAAGCCTCATAGCCAAGGACAAATGGAAGAAACCACTTTACCACAGTGTGACAGGTAGGGAGTGCATAGATGGAACAAGAGGGCTGGCTGTGCTCCTATGGGTGGCAACAAAGTTCCAGAAGGGTATTTCAGTGACCAGGGTGTTCCCTGGAGAAGTGTGGGGTCTAAACCCCAAACTGGTCTCCCCAGCCCACAGCACCAGAGCTGTAAAGAAACACAGATAACATCCAGTGTTTAAAAGCAGCAGGGTTCTATTGGCCAGGAAGAGACTGCTGGAGATGGAGAAAGCCTCTTAAAGGGCCAACACAATTTTTTTTTTTTTTTGCAGCCACTAACCTTGGGCTCTGGCAGAGGGAGGGCAGAGTGGACTAGAGACCCTTGAGAAGAGTCTGGGGCTGGTGGCTCTGGGAGAAAACTAAAGGAACAGCTGCCAGGATCCTTATGCTGAGTCATTTCCCATACTGCACAGACCATCTTTCTCAGGCAGAGCAATCCTCTCCAAATGGCAGGAGCCTGAGGGGAAGCAGTAGCCCTGCCCACAGAAATTACTCTGCCCCACCCTGTGGTATTAAAGTCAGGCTGCTGATTACAGCTTGATTATATTAACAACTAATCGGATTAATGGCTTGTTAATTTAACAGCTAAGGAAGAAAAATACAAAGCAGACTAAATGGGAAGACAAAGAAACAGATGGCAAATGAAAGAACAAGAGAATTCTCCAGGAGAACTAGATGAAATGGAGGCAAGCAATTTATCTGATAGAGAGCTTCGAGTAATGATTATAAGGATACTCAAAAGCATCAAAAAGACATAGAAACCATAAAAAAAGGACCAGTCAGAAATAAAGAATGCAGTATCTGAGATAAATAATACACCAGAAGGAATAAACAGTAAATTAGATGCAGCAGAGGATCACATTGGTGATTTGGAAGACAAGGTAGAAAAAAACACCCAGGCAGAGGAGCAAAAAGAAAAAGAATTTTACAAAATAAGGAGAGATTAAGAAATATTTTGGACAACACGAAGCACAACAACACCCACATCCTGAGTATATCAGAAGGAGAAGAGAGTGAGCAAGGGATTGAGAATTTATTTGAAAAAATAATGACCAAAAACTTCCTTAATCTGGTGAAGGAGAAAGTCACACAAATCCAGGAAGCTCATAGAAACCCAAACAAGTTGGACCCAGAGAGGTCTACACTGAGACACATCATAATTGAAATGACAAGGCTTAAAGACAAGGAAAGAATACTAAGGGCAGCAAGAGAAAAGTTGGTAATTACCTACATGGGAGCACCAATTAGACTGGCATCTGATTACTCAACAGAAACATTCCAGGCCAGAAATGAATAGTGTGAAATTCCAAGGTGATAAAAAGCAAGGATGTATATCCAAGGCTAGTTTACCAAGTGAGGCTATCACTTAAAATTGAAGAAGAAATAAGGAATTTCCCAGAAAAGGAAAACCAAAAGGAGTTTGTTAACACCAAAACAGTATGATGATAAATGTTAAAGGACTTGCTTGAAGAAGAAGAAGAAGAAGAAGAAGAAGAAGAAGAAGAAGAAGAAGAAGAAGAAGAAGAAGAAGAAGAAGAAGAAGAAAAAGAGAGAAAAAAACACAGAGGAAAACAGTCTAACAATAATATGGTACTAAATACATATGTATCAATAATCCTCCGAAATGTAAATGGCTTAAATGCTCCAGCCAAAAGACAGAGGGTAGCTGAATGGATAAGAAAATGAGGCCCATATATATGCTACCTCCAAAAGACACATCTCACATCAAAAGATACATATAGACTAAAAGTAAAGGGTTGGAAAAAGATATTTCATGCAAATGGAAAAGAAAAAAGCTGGGGTAGCAGTAATTATATCCAACAAAATGGACTTTAAAATCAAGGCTTGTAAGAAGCAAAGAAGGATACTACATAATGATAAAGGTAATGATCGAACAAGAGAACATATCCTAGCAAACACTTATGCTCTCAACATAGAGACACCTAAATACGTAAAGCAAATCTTGGTGGACATAAAGGGAAAGACGGACAGAAATATAGTCATATTTGGAGACTTTAACACACCATTGCCTTCAATGGATAGCTCTTTTCCAGAGAGAAAATCAATAAGGAGTCTGCAGCCTTAAACAACACAATAAATCAAATGGATTTAATTGATATCTTCAGAGTATTTCACCACAAAGCAGCAGAATATACATACTTTTTCAACTGCACATGGAACATTTTCTAGGATATACCACATGTTAGGACCCGAAACAAGTCTCATTAAGCATGTTCTCTGACGACAATGCTTTTAAACTAGAAATCAGTCACAAAAACATTGAAAAACATGCAAAGGCATGGAAGTTAAATGTCATATTACTAAACAATAAATGGGTCAAAAACAAAATCAAGGAAGAAATCAAAAGATATCTCAAAACACATGGAAATGAGGACAAAACAATCCAAAATCTGTGGGACACTGGGAAAGGAATCCTAAGAAGAAAATTCATAGCAATACAGGCCTATCAGCCCTGCCCCCACCCCAAAAAAGAAAGCAAACACTCAAAGAAACTATCTAAATTCTCACATAAAACAACTTGAAAAAGAACAAACAAACAAAAAAAGCCCAAATTGAGTAAAATGAAGGAAATAATAAAGATCAGAGCAGAAATAAATGGAGTCTAAAAAAAAAAAAACCAGTGATACAAAAGATCAATGAATCCAAGAGCCGGTTCTTTGAAAAGATAAACAAGACTGACAAACTTTTAATCAGATTCATTAAGATGAAAAGAGAGAGAATCCATATAAATAAAATCAGAAATGAAAGAGAAGAAATAACAACTGACACCAAGAAATACAAAGGATTGTAAGAAAATATTATGAACAATTATATATGAACACACTGGACAACCTGGATGAAATGGATAAATTCCTAGAAACATACAATCTTCCAAAACTAAATTAGGAGGAATCAGAGAATCTGAATAGACAGATTACATCTAATGAATTTGCAGCAGTAATCAAAAATCTCCCAACTAACAAAAGCCCTGGACCAAATAAATGGCTTCACGGGTGAAATTTACCAAACATTATGAGAAGAGCTAACACCTCTCCTTCTCACACTATTTCATAAAATTCAAGAAGAAGGCAGGCCTCCAAACTCATTTTATGAGGCCAGCATTTTACCAATTCCAAAACCAGATAATACACTATAAAGAAAATTATAGGCCAATATCTCTGATACAAACAGATGCCAAAATTCTCAACAAAATATGAGCAAACCAAATACAGCAATGCATCAAAAAGATCATACACCATGATCAAGTGGGATTTATTCTGGGAATGCAAGGTAGGTACAACATTCACAAATCAATAAATGTGATTCACCACGTAAACAAAATGGAGGATAATAACCAGATGATCATATCAATAGATGTAGAAAAAACTTTTGATAAGATTGAGCACCCATTCATGATAAAAGCCCTCAGCAAAGTAGCAATTGAGGGAAAATACTTAAACATAGGGGTCATATATGACAAACCCACTGTCAGCATCATACTCAATGAGCAAAAACTACAAGAATTCCCCTTAAGGTTGTAAACAAGATAGGGATGTCCACTTTAACCTGTTATTCAATAGTAATGGAAGTCCCAGCCACTGCAATCAGATTAGAAGAAGAACTAAAAAGCATCCAGATTGGAAAGGAAGAAATAAAACTGTCTTTATTTGCAGATAACATGATACTGTATATAGAGAACCCCAAAGATTCCACCAAGAAATTAATAGAACTGATAAATGAATTCAATACATTTATCAGGATACAACATTAATATCCAGAAATCAGTTGCATTTTTATATGCCAATAATGAACCAGCAGAAAGGAAAATTAAGAAAATAATCCTATTCACAATTGCTTCAAAAGAATAAAATACCTAGAATAAATATAAACAAGGATGTAAAAGACCTGTAAATGGAAAATTATAAGACACCAAAGAAAAAAATTGAAGAAGATACAAATAAGTGGAAGCACCTACTTTGTTCATATATAGGAGGAATTAACATCATTAAAATGTCCATACTACCCAAAGCAATCTCTAGATTCAATGCAATTTCTACCAAGACTCCAATGGCATATTTCACAGAACTAGAACAAACATTTCAAAAATTTATATGGAACCACAAGAGGTCCTGAACAACAATAGCAATCCTGAGAAAGAAGAACAAAGTTGGAGGAATCATGGTACCTAATATTAAACTATACTATAAGGCCATAGTAATCAAAACAGTCTGGTAATTGCATAAAAACAGACATACAGATCAATGGAACAGAACAGAGAGCCCAGCAATAAACCCATACCTTTACAGTCTTTTAATATTTGGCAGAGGAAGCAAGTACACACAATGGGCTAAAGATAGTTTATTCAATAAATGGTGTTGAAAAATCACATTGATACATGCAGAAAGATGAAACTAGACCACTTTCTTAGACCACACAAAAGAATAAATTCAAAGTGGATTAAATACTTAAATGTTAGACCCCAAACCATAAAAATCTGAGAAGAAAACGTAGGCAGCAAAATTTCGGACACTGCTCATAGCGATATTCTATTGGATATATCTCCCTAGACAAGGGAAACAAAAGAAAAATAAATAACTGGGACTAGATCAAACTAAAAAGTTTTGCACACACAAAAAATGAGATCATCAACAAAATAAAAAGACAACCCACAGAATACAAGAACATATTCATCAATACATCCAATAAAGGGTTAATATCCAAAATGTATAAAGAACTTATAAAACTCAACACCAGAAAAACAAATAACCCAATTAAAAAATGAAAAAAGACACTTCTCCAAGGGAGATGGACACACAGTTGACCAACAGACATATGAAAAAATGTTCAATGTCACTAATCATCAGATGAATGCAAATTAAAACCACAATGAGATACCATCTCCCGCTCATCAGAATGGCTATCATCAATAAATCAGCAAACAAGTGCTGTCCAGGATGTGGAGAAAGGTGAACCCTTTTGCACTGTTGGTGGGAGTGCAGCCTGGGGCAGACATATGGAAAGCAGTGCTGAGATACTTCAAAAAATTTAAAATGGATATGCCTTTTGATCCAGTGATCCCCCTTCTAGGAATATATCCAAAAAATCCAAAACACTAATTCCAAAGGACATAAGCACCCTTATGTTCATTGCAGCATTATTTACAATCACCAAGATATGGAAGCAGCCCAAGTACCCATCATTAGATGAGTGGATAAAACAACTATGAGACATTTACACAATGGAATTCTACTCAGCTGTAAAAAAGAAAATTTTACCCTTTGCAACAATATGGATATGACTGGAGAACATTTTGCAAGTGAAATAAGCCAGTCAGAGAAAGACAAATACCATATTTCTGCTGGTTCATTATTGGCATATAAAAATACCAAGCCAAATAGAGACAGACCCATAAATGGAGAGCAGATGACATCTAGTGGGGGTGGGGGGTTAGGGCATGGAGGGATTGAGGAAAAAGGAAGAAAGGACTCATGGACATATGGACAACATTGCGGTGACTGCTAGAGGGAGGGCGTGTAAGGGGACAGAATGGTAATGGAAAAAATTTCAATGAAGATTAATTTTTTAAAAAATGCAAAATAAAACCACAATGAGATATCACCTTCCACCTTTAGAATGGCTTTTATCAATAAGTCAACAAAACACAAGTGCTGGTGAGGATAGCGAGAAAAAGGAACCCTCATGTACTGTTGGTGGGAATGCAAACTGGTGCAGCCACTATGGAAAACAGCATGTAGTTTCCTCAAAAAAAAAATAAATAAATAAAATAGAACTACCTTATGACTCAGTAATTACATTTTGGGAATTTATCCAAAATACTAATTTGAAAAATGAATGCACCCCTATGTTCACTGCAACATTATTTAAAATGGCCAAGATATGGAAGCAAACTAAGTACTCATCAATAGACAATTTGATGAGAAAGTAGAAGGACATATACGCAATGGAATATTACTTGGTCATAAAAAGAATGGAATCTTACCATTTTTGACAACATGGATGGACCTAGAGGGTATTATGCTAAGTGAAATAAGTCAGACACAGAAAAACAAACACCACATTATTTCACTTTAGGGTGGAATTTAAAGAACAAAATAAACAAACATAACAGAAACAGATTCATAGATACAGAGAACAAACACATGGCCATCAGATAGGAGGGGCATGGGGGGCGGGGCTGGGTGAAAAAGGGGAAGGGATTAAACAATCCAAGTTTGTAGTTACAAAATAGTGACAGAAATGTACAGTACAGCATGGGAATATAGTCAGTAATGTTGTAATAACTATGTATGGTGCCATGTAGGTACTGGACTTATTGGTGGGATAACTTTGTAAAGTATATAAATGCCTAATCACTATGCTGTACACCCGAAATCAATATAAAACAGCATTGAATGTCAACAGTAATTAAAAATGATTTTTAAAAGATTATTTCTATTTTTATCATAGCCATCACCTTAACAATGAAACATTGCCCTTCTTGGTTCTTGGTTCCTAAAAAAAATACTCTGTTAATCAACAAGGTGTACAGGATGAGGACAGGACAGGCTTTGGTTAATTTCTAGATCTTCACAAGTAAATAAATATTCCTCCATACTTTAATATGGCTTACAAAATAAAGTGAGTGTCACATGGTCTACTTAATACCAACAAATAAATGATAGATCTGAGAAGAAATAACATATCTGTGAGATAGAGAAGGTTTTCAGACAGAGACACACCTTTTATTACCTCCTATGTTCATTCTACAATAATATACTTACCATCTATATGCCAGGCAGAGCTCGAATATAGCATTACTGCTACAAATACACTCGAACATACTCTCTAATGCACCATATTACTCTTTTACAAGGTATATATATATATATATATATATATATATATATATTACATACATATATATATCTCCATCCCCTTATCCATAGGAATCAAGCTTCTCCTTCAAGAAGAGGAATAAAATATATGTTCTCCTGACACAATGAAGGGATTGCAAAAAATACAGTACCAGTATCTTCATACCCTTTTTTGAAATGTTTGAAGTGTTTTGCTAAAATGTAATAAGACCCTGAAAATTCTGATCATCAGGGCCCTTGCAGCTTTCATGAAAACAGTGGTATTCTATGGCTTTTCCCAAGAATTCTCTGCATATAACAAGAATGAAAAGAATCTTCTGGTATCATATTATTTTTAAATTTCTTGCTGAGAAAATATTTTACTGTTAAATATAAAAATCATCTCTAGTCAGCTACTTAAAAAGAGGTCTCTTTTGAACTTTCTGAGAAGCAGCTCAACAATGGATTTATTTATGATTTCTTAAGTTGAACTAGGAAAGCACCCGTAGGTAACATCACATAATGGAGACAAGCTTTAATGAGAATGTAATTGGCTCTGCACAGAATCTACACCTAAGTAAAACAAATGTTTCTATAGACATCAAGAACTTTGATTTTTACAAATGTCAGATTATATTGTACACTTGAAAGTGGCGTAATAGCACATGTGAATTTTAAATGTAAAATGGAATTTTGGGATTTAGATACTGAAATATCTTTCTCTGTGTTGCAACTACCCCACAGGCAGAGGGTGCCCCACTCATAATTTGGTTCAGATATGGAGACTGATACCACATACTCACACTCTGCAGGAGTGGTGGTGAGCGGGACCAATAAAATGGCATTGGTCCGATCAAGGTAGCATAAAGTACATAAAACAAAGTGGAGTCACTCATAACACTTTGGTCCAAGAGGAAAACTACCTAGTCAGAGAAGACACATCTGGCAAGGAGACACACTTACTATACATACACATGTGTTCAGAGCAGCCTTATCTGCAGAGTAGGACTGCCCATAGATAGGCTCCTGGGGAAACTCCACACTTACCAGCAGGTGTGTCAAGCAAAAGAGCTATGTACCTACCACCCAGAGGCTCCTGGGCAGATTCCACACTTGCCATCAGAGATGCCAAGACATTTATCAAATAGACCCAAAAGGGTGGACTACACTACTTTCAAGGTACAACTGAGGCAGTTTCCAGATCCCTGCTGAGACAGCTGAGCTCCACACACCAGAATCCTGCTCCATGCCACACTGATCTTGCTTGGCATCAGCCACCCAAGGCTCTGCCCTGCTAGACTGAGGACTTCATCTGCTCTGCTGCCAGGAGATCCTTCCTTGCAAGACGCTGATGGCTCCCTTGCTCACCGTGCTGTCTCCTGGGCCTGCAGACTGAGACTCGGGGACCTGTTTCATTATCCCACATTAATTGCTGTGTGTGTATTTTATAGGTCTCTTAGATTCTTAGAGTGTGAGTAGGATTTTAACATTTTGTTGATGTTCTACTTTGAGTGAACCAGTATTCAATAACAGCTGAATGAATAGCATAGTCACTATGTGTGATTTGTCTATTCCTTGGTGTTGGATGGCTCAGCACGTAGCTAGCCAAGCAGTTGCCTGGCTGACTTACAGGAAAGAGTATAGCATGAACATATGCCTGTGACAAGAGGGTATAAAAAGCTATTTCTAGAGAAAGCATTAAAATGTCTCTCAAGCAGGTCTGACAACAGCTGATAAGAAAGGAGACTGGCTTGGGGTTTTCTAAGGTTTGAGTGTGGGGCTGGCCTGAGGGTTCCCATACATGGTTTGCACTTCTCTACATATGAAAGGAGAGAGCATGAGGCAGAAGAAGAAGAAGAAAAGTTGAGGTTTAAAAGATGTCATCAGGCTCCAGCTGGATGGAGCATTGTCCCATGCACCAGAAGTCTGCAGGCTCGATTCTCGGTCAAGTCACATACCAAAGTTGTGGGTTCAGTCCCTGGTTGGGTCACTACTGAAGGCAATGGTTCAATGTTTCTCTCTCACATCTCTCTCTCTCTCTCTCTCTCTCTCTTCCCTCTTCCTTCCTCTCTTTCTGGAATCAAAGGAAACATATCCTCAGGTAAGGATTAAAAAAAGACAACTTAAAAAGCATCAAAATAATATATATATATATTTATTATACATTTACCAATAAAAGTACAGGAATTGGATACTGAAAACTACAAAACATTATTCATAGAATTAAAAATTTAAATAAATGGAAAGACATTTATGTGCACCAATTACAAGACTTGATATTGTTAAGGTGGTATTTCCCATTTTGATGTAGAGATTCAAAGCAATTCCTATCAAAATCCCAGCTAGCTTCTTAGCAAAAATTAACAAGTTGATCCTTAAAATCATATGGAATTGAAAAGAACACAGAATAACCAAAACAATCTTGAAAAAAATACAGTTGGAAGACACATATTCCAATTTCAAAACTTAACATTAACCTACAGTAATCAAAAGTGTGATGGTGACATAAGAATAGACATAAATTAATGGAATAGAATGAGTGCCACAGAAAACAATTCTTGCATTTATGATCAGTTGACTTTCAACAAGAAGGTGTCAAGATATTTCAATAGGGTAAAAATTTTCAATAAATATTGCTGGAACAACTGGATACCCACATGCAAAAGGATAAAATTCAACCCATACTATGCACCATAGACAAAAATTAACTCAAAATGGATCATAGAAATAGGTGTAAAAGCTAAAATATAGGAGATACAGAAGTAAATCTTCATGATCTTGGATTAGGAAGTGGTTCCTTGTAACACCAGTTTCTTAGAGATGACACCAAAGGAAAAAAAATGGAAAATTGGACTACATCAAATGTAAAATGTTGGTGCTTCCATTATCAACATCAATGAAGTGAAAAGACAACCCACAAAATGATGGGAAAAGTATTTTTAAATCACATATTTGATAAGAAACTTGCATTCAGCATATTTAAACAAATATTAAATATCAAAAATAGAAGGACAAATAACTTCAAACCTGGTCAAAAGATTTGAAAAATATTTTTTTCAAAGACAATATACAAATGGCCAAGTCAACATAAGATGTTCAACAACTTTAGTCATAAAAAAATTTGAAGTGAACGCACAATGTGATATCATTTTACATACCAGAATAGCTAAAGATTTTTAAAGAATAAGTGCAAGAATTTGTGAAGATGTAAACCCTCATCCATGCTGATGAGAATGTAAATGATACAGCTCCTTTGAAAAAACTGTTCACCTGTTCTTCAAAAAGTTAGACATCAAGTTACCATATGGCCCAGTAAAACCACTTATAGTTTTATATATAAGAGAAACAAAAACATACATCTAAACAAAAACTTGTATGTATATGTTCATAGAAGCATTATTCATAATAGTCAAAAAGTGGAAACAGTTCAAATTTCCATCCTCTGATGATAGATAAATTAGATGAGGCATATTAATATAATAAAATATTTTTGACAAACAAAAGGCTAAATAAACATTAGGCTTGAAAACATTAGGCTAAATAAAAGCACCCAGACACAAAGGACCACATATTGTATGATTTTATTTATGTGAAATGTCTAGACTAGACGCATGCATGGAGAAAGAAAGCAGATATGTGGCTGTCAAGTGCAGGGGGTATGGAAGAATGGGGAGTGATTGCTAACGGGTATGCAGTTTTTTGGAGAGCAATGCAAATGTTCTAAAATTTGGTGATGGCTGAAAATACTAAAAGCACTTGATTATACATTTTACACGGGTAAACTGTATAGCATATACGTTATATCTCAGTTAATCTATTTATTTACATGTCATATCATGAGAAGAAAAAAAGAAACTAACTCTGAGAAATTGTTGAAAACACAGATCTTAAACTTGACCCCATTCCACACAGCTGAAACAGAATTTCTGAGAAAGTTGTCCAGGTGTCTGCAATGTTTTTCACTTCAAGTATTTTTAGGTGCCCAGAAACCAGAGAACGCTGCTTTAGACTTTAGAGGTAACTAAAATGGAAACACCCATACAGAATGACTATTCTTGCTATTAGCCATCATTCCACCCTCAGACTCAATGGCCAGGTTTAGTTTTCATCTACAGGGAATGAGCTTCTTACACACAAAAATAGCCACCACTCCTTTTGGGTAGGGAACACCAAGAGAAGGGAACAGAGTTTCCAGGAGGCAAAGGTGTCCTCCTACCCCAGGCTTGCCACATAGGAGCCAGGAGTACAGTGGGCAGCCAGCCCCACAGCCAGAGCCCTGAACCTGCACAGCTTTGTTGCCAGTCTAGCTTTAAGCAAAGATAAAAGCTTGGAACAAGTGCAACCCCAAGACATAAAAGATCCTGACTGTGAATGTTCAGACAAGGCAGAAAAGTCTTCAGCTTTATTATTAATTTATCATTTTCTGTAAGAGATTATTCTATATTAGACACACTGTACTTGTCAGGAAACTAAATTCCTATTACTGTTACTTTTATATCTTTGCACAGTATGTATGTGATCTACTCTAAATTATAAACCCTCCTGTAGTCACCTCCTTTAACAAATCAAAGTGGACCCGCAAACTACAAAGTTTTGTTCTATTAACATATGCACAGAAACTCTCATGTAGTGTTTACTAATTTATTTTACAAATTGTGGCTCAGTCCTTTGATTTTCTGTCCCAAACAATCATTTTGGTCAGCTAATCAATGGAAGTGTGGGGACATAAATAGCATTTTTTTTATTTTTGGAATTTTCATTGTTTTACCAGAGAATAGCAAGAAAAAAAACTTCTCCAGTCATTTTGTCAGTGTCAATATGAAATGTCAATGTAACATTTAAAAACTAATCTGCCAGAAGTAAATGAGTTCCCTTTATTCTTTTGCCATCATACCAGGACAGGCTTGCTCCTGCTTGACTAAATTGCCATCCTACTGAAAAAGGCTCAGGAATCAAGTCTTCTGTCAAATAATCTGAGATAATAGTAAGGTCTGTGAAACTTTATAAATACAACTTAATAACTAATTTAACATTTAACATATTCACAGTAGTCATTTCTTCAAAGCCTATATGAAAAGAATGAGTTCTCAGCTCTGCTTTTAGCTCACAGCAGGAACATTGTAAGAATGTTAAGGGTTCTTACAAAGCTGTCTACATCAAGCTGAGGCCATTTATCCTTGTCTATTTTAAGTTTAGCTTTAACTCTTAATTTTGTGATTTAACATAAATTTAATTTGGGGTTCTCAGGTTCCTTTCAGGTTTATAAAAAGACATTTCATGAGAAATAATATATGCTATCATTTATCAATTTGCTATAATATTAATTAGAAATGAAAAGCTCCCAAATGATTCAAAGGTCACTTTAAAATTTGTACTTTGGGAACACATTTGACATTTTAATGCAGTGATCTTTTCTTTATAATAAATCTTTGAAAGAAGAATTGCTAACAAGATTTTTATATGTATTCATCTAAAAATTTATTTAAGAACAAGAGTCACCAAAACTTAAGGAGTTACCTCTTAGTAAATAGCGAGTAATTAACAGTTTAGAATTTGTATACGTAGGCAAAATCAACAATTGTCCTGCTTTGCAAAACTATGGTTGAAGACAGGTTAATTCTGAAATCTAATATGGGATATTACATACTTTATGTATGTCCTCTAATCCCTGAGGTCTTCCAAAAAGCCATTCATTTAATAAACTATGCTAATTCACATGATAGTATAGATAGAGAAAAAGGGTGGAGTGGGTAGGAAATACCATTAAAAAGATAAATGAAAATTTTGTTAAATCTTAAATTTTATATTAACATAAAAAAGGAAAGAAAGATTGGTTATAAAGTATTTCATATCCCTTATTTTTATAATATTGTATATTTATATTATACAATGTCACTAAAAAGATATATAATTCATATTTTCTGAATATTTTTCTATTCATTCATGTATTTACATGGATATGTGTAATTTTCATGATTACATCATAAATGATTAATGTGTGGGGGTTATATTTTGAATTGCCCTAGAGAGTATTTTTACTTATGAAAATTTTCAAATATGTGGTGAAGAAAGGAAGCTTCCACAATGAACTTCAACATACCCTTCACCAAAGTGAAAAATTATTAAGATTTTGCTTCTTGCTTTATATATCTTTTTTCTCTTTTTAATCATCCTCATTGCTGAATTATTTTAAACTAAATGGCAGATACCATAATATTTTATTCTCATGTAGTTTCATATGTGTGGCAGACTCTTCTGCATGGCGTGGACCCAGCTCCCATTCGGAGATGCACAGGACCCATGCCCACAGATAGGTTCTCTTGTGGGTAGTCAGATTTGCAATGTACCTAGGCTCTTTTGAGTTTGCTCTTTGCTAAAACTCCCTCACCCTGCCAGTGCTAAACCTTGCAGGGACCAGTGTGACCTGCTGGACCACTTGACTTTTCATTTGCTAATATCCTTTTTCTGTGATGCGATTAGGGGCATTGGCTCCTTTGTTGTAACCGGGGATGGTGAGTGAGGACGTCTTGTAATGTGAGGCTTTTTAGAATAAAGGCCTGTCATGGCAGAGTCTGTGGCTTTTGCTCCCCATGAGAGAAAAGCCATGCTGTCCTCCTTTTTCCTCCAACAGACTTGGTAGTCTGTGTGTATGTTTTAATTCATCCATAATGACACGGACACTGCTAGCCGGTGTCCATATCACATATGCAACTATTTAAAAAATGGACCTTTATATGATATCATCTGCTAACAGAATTATAGATAACCTATGAATGTATTCTAATTTTACAAATGGCTTAAAAAATATCTTTTTATAGTTGCTCAGTTTAAATTAGGATCTAAGAAGTTTCCACACATGTTTGGATGTAGTATCTCTGAAGTGAATTTTAGTCTAAAATTGAGCATTTTTATTTATTCTTTTTAGATTTGTTTTGATCAGTTAAAAAAACAGTCAGTTGTCCTGCAGAATGTTCTACATTCTGGGTTTATTTGTCTACTTCCTTGTAGTATATTCCACTTAAACTATTGTTGAATAACAAACAATAACAATTTTAAAACCTATTATTTTTTTTTCTCAATGCTATGGATTGACTGGACAACTGTGAGGTTCCTACTTGGAGTCTCTCATGTAGGTTCCGTTAGATGGTCAGACATCAAGAATCAGAAGACTTGACTGGAGTAAATGTCTAGTTTGGAGAATCATCCATATGCCTGGAAGTCAGTGCTGACTCTCCACTGGGAACGCTGCGAGGCTGTCCATAGAAATGCTTCTTTGTGGCATTGCAATGTTGCTTGAGCTTCTTACAGCATGGAGGTAGGGACTCCAGGAGGGAGCATCCCAAAATAAGTGTTCTGAGAGCAGAAGCTGCAAGTCTTCTTATCATCTAGTCTTGGATGTCACATACAGTGTCACCTCCACAACATTCCATTGGTCAAAAAACAAGTCTCGAGGTCAGCCTGGAATCAAGCAGAGAGGACTATCCAAGGGAATAAATATAGGATTTATACATTGGAAAGCAATCTTTAGACTTCAGATACAACATTGCGTTTTTTCATTTGTTCTGTTAGTAGCAATATAGCCTGTAAGTGAAAGTTAATACTAAAGGCTTAATTACACTCAACTCTTTTGGCCAATAATATGTCCTAGTGGCACTATATACTTCATATTATGCCACATCAAAAGGCACATGGTGCCAGATATGACTTAAGGCATCCTACAAATTTATATGAAAACCAACATAGTATAAAGTAAAATAATGAGTAAAATGTTAAAGATAAACAAAGGAAAATATATAAGATATTATTAAAATGCAGGATGACAGTGGTGGGGGAGGAAGGGAGGGAGTGGGGGGATTAAGCAAAAAGGAAAAAGGACATGGACATGGACAACAGTGTGGTGATTGCTGGGGGGAGGAGGTATAAGAGGACTAAATGGTAATTGAAAAAATAAAATAAAGATTAAAGAAAAACAACAATAAAATACATGCATAAAAATACATGCACTTTAAAGAGTCTCCAATCCCACCTCCCATAGCTACAGGAGGACACATCAGAATCTCCAAGGAGAATGGAGCATGACCTTTAAAGTGTCTCTTTAAATAGTGTCTTAGTCACATGACTGAGCTCTTTAATAAGCACATCCGTGTTGTTGGAAGAGACAATTGCATATGTCACCTATCAAAAGGCCATTTAATATGAGTCATGAAGAAACCATGTCATGTTTCGGGTGAGATGGAGGAGTGCCCAGCACTACCTGTGAGAAGTTACAGGGTGCACCCGGGGGAGGACACTAATTTTTCCTCGAAAGGAAGGCTCTGAAATCACTCAAATAACTTAACAAGTGTTTGGGACCAAGGAGATTCACCAGGGACATCTGACAGGTAAAATGCTGAACGCGCAATTAGAATTTTGATAAATGATGATTTTTTTAAAGCGCAACTATATTGCAGGCGCTATTTGGGACATACTTATACTAACAAATTTGTTGTTTATTTCAAATTCAAATTTAACTTGGCATCTTATTTTTTATTTGTGAAATCTGGTGATTTTAACCCCAGAGAACATGAAAAAGGCTATCTGGATTTGAAAAATGTAAGAGGAGCATTATTATTCTGTCAATTTAATCATGAAAGAACATTAGTGTGGTTCCCACCGCAGGCCTTACTTGTATAGCACTGCCTAAAAGTTTCAAATTTCCTCTTAGTATACTTTGTGTCTAGAAAATATCGAGGGTTTTACTACTCAATCCAGGACATTATAACTCAGTTCAGGGCACACCGTCATTCTAAAATTACCGTGCAATTATCTGAGTTTAGTAATTACACTGTTGCCTAGTGCCAGGCAAAGGACAAAAGTATGAATAACAAAAATAAGCCTTTTCCAATGCAGGGTGGATAGAAGGGTTACTCTAAATATGAAGTAATTATGGTCCTAAGTATTGTCGAAAAGCAACTTCACCACAACTAGCATTCGAAAGATACAGGTTAAAATACGTGACTAGAAGAAAAATAACACAAATGTTACTAAGAGATAATCTGTTTATTATGAGAGCCCTTTCAAGATTTTAAACAACATACCATTTTACATAGCATAAGCACTAGAGTATAGCTCTGGATCCAGGTGGTCCAGATTTCATATCCTGCTTCTTCTGTTACTAGCTGTTTGCCTTTGGAGAAGCTCCTAAGCTTCTCTAAGTCTCAATTCATCCTCTGCAAAATACAAAAAATAATGTTGACAGCATAGTTGTACTGAGAATTAAGTGAGTTAGTCCCTATAAGATATTTAACCCATATGCTGGCACATAGTGGGTACTTAACCAATTTTAAGTAGAAAAATGGAGAGAAAAATGGCTAAAAGATGAGAATGATATTGCTGATACTGAAAATAAATGTGCGTAAAAAAGAGGCATAGAAATCTATCAGTTATTATTCCCAAGCAACTCAGTTTTCTTTCTTATTCCGTTGTTTATGAAATTTCCTAAAATGATGTAACTTTTATAATCAATTAAACCTAATATTTTAACTAACCATGCAGTAAATAATCAGAGTGCCTTTTTGTACAGCTTGAGCATAGTCAATTTCCTCATCCTCTAAAGTGTCTAAAATTGCAATCATGCCTTTAGAGTAAAGTGTTTATCTGTTAGTTACTTGGGGAAGAAGAGAAGATACTGAAATAATCACAGTAGTGTTCATTAATATTTAGCATGTCATGCACTGGATCATTTAGCTTATGTTTAGTAAAGAAAAGAGGAGAAGTAGAAAAGATTGCAAGGTTTTCAAGAAAAAAGTGGGAGTACAGGGGCTAACAAGGAAGGCTCTGAGATCCTGGGGGTGGGGGGTGTTTGAGGGAGGAGGCATGACAGAGGAAAGGCTGAGTGCAGTTGAAGACAAAAGGCATCTGGGGGCTCTTTCATACTGAGGAAAGTGGCAGGTGAATTGCCAAGCATGTGATATGATTCACAACTTTACCTACCACAGTCCACAGAGTAAAGATGTTGGTGGAAATAATGTGTTATGTTTAGTTGGTTTCAAACTATTCACATATTTTAAGATTTTGATTATTTGTTTTCCTCTAACTTAAACTTAGTTTGGAAAGCCAGTGCATATTTTAGAGGTTCTTTTTTAATTTTATGTCTCATTTTGACCTAGAATCTCTGAATATTTATGTTTTTCAGATTCTTATAATTTATAACTTTAATAATATTCAGTAGCTTTTCTGTCACCTCTAAAACAATAATCCCTGAATTTTTTCTCTAGCTAAGTCTCCTTGCATGAACCCTAGGTCAGTAGGCACTTCCCTGGCTACCCTCAGGCATTACAAATCCAACATGTTCTGAAGGAAACTCATTCTCTTCCATTCCCTCCACCCACACCTCCATGTAAGCTATTAGAGACTGGAAACCGCCTTTTCTTCGTTTTTATTTGTTTCCCCCCACACAACACACAAAGCTAACATTTCCAGTTCACCTTTACCATTCAAGTCCAAGGTAATCTTTCTTTTCCTTTTTTTAATGTTTTCCCCACATGCACAGTTATTTATACTACATTACAAATGTAGATTCCGCCCTTGGAGTCTACCCTCATTCTTTCACAATGTGACAATACTGCTATGTATTTAGAAGATTCCAATTACACTTTCCTAAATTAGCACATTTTATGCTTTGTAGCCTAACTTCATAGAAATTCTTCCTTTACAGAGGATATGGATTTCTTTAATGTCTATAATATTTAGCAGAGCATAAATTTAGGAGAAATTTTGCCTCCAAATTTTCAAAACACATAGAATGTTTCTGTTAATAAGTAAATGCATATGTCTAATGTGGAAAATATTCTTTAATTTCTAGATGAAGAAATAAACAGAATATAATAAAAACTTGGTAAAGCATAGACTAATGAGACCTCAAGTATGTTGCACAATTCAGAGAACACATTTTTGTGGGATAACCATTAAGCACATGAGAGACTTTCTTATGAAAACAGAAAAGCACATGACTGGCATTATTGTAATCATTTCAAAATAACTGTGAAAGTGAAATTAATTAGTTTGCTATGAGAATTTATACTTTATTCATCCTTCTAATGTATACTTCAGTCTCTCTCTACCACACTCTGAATTATCAGCCTCTTTGTGATAATTTTTTGACAATTAGGGAGCACTTTGCCATCTGAATTACATGTATCATCTTCTCTTCATATTTATTCCTGGGAATAACTCTATGAATTGTTCAAGGCAGATGAGAAAAGTTGTGATAAAATGATATTATGAAGTATTGTTCATATTATTCTTTCCCAGATTTTACTTATACCTCCTGACCTTCATCAATAGGCATGCAGATGTACTATTTCTGTATTACCAAGAAGTTGTCAAGAATTAGTGGAAAGAGAAAGAGCGAGCCACCATAAGGGTTTTGCTTCCTGTGATAAGAAAACAGGCTCTCGGTGGAGGTATCAGTGGTGATTCAACCAGAGAGCAGTCAGGGATGTGAGCATCATGAAGATGCCAGCAGCAATGGCTCACTGTGCCCGAGGTCCAAACCGGATGCCCTACATTTGAGGACATGACAGTGTGGCCCCTAGATTACTGCCAGCCAGAATGACCCCCCAATTACTCTCCACCCATCAACCCACATGGCCAATGGCAAAGAATTTCAGAAACATCATGGAATTTAGAAGCCAACTCAGGAAGAAGGATGCTGAGATCATAAATTGAGTTAAAAATAATCCTAAACTTTGCCCTCCTTCTGTTATCTTTTTATTCACAACTTCACAAGTAGGGATAAGGTACTGGTCTTATCTCTGACCTAAGTCCTTTTTCCCCAGTTTTACTGAGAAATAATTGATGCACATCACTGTGTAAATTTAAGGTATACACATTATTGTTTGATTAATATATATGAATTATGTATATATAATTACATGTATAGGTAATTATATATAGACATATAAAATTACCTACACATGTAATTATATATAAAATTATATGTATGAAATTAATTACATATATCATTATAACAGGTTCAGCCAGCATTATTGTCTCAGTTAAATACAATTTTTTAAAATAAAGAATAAAAATTTTCTCCTTATAAGAAAAATTCTTAGGATTTACTGTGAACAATTTTTCTATATACCATATAGCAATATTAACTACAGTCATATTGTACATTACCCTTGTGTGCTGTGGGCAAGATTGTAAATTGGTACAGCCACTATGGAAAATAGTACTACTGAAAAAATTAGTAATAGAACTACCCACCTCTAAGAATATATCCAAAAGAGAGTAATTTGAGAAAATATCTTCATCTCTATGCTCATAACAGCATTATTTACAATAGCCAATATTTGGAAACAACCTAAGTGTCCATCAATTGATAAATGGATGAAAACATTGATATATACAATGAAATAGTATTCAACCATAGAAAATTGAGAAATCCTACCATTTACAACAACAAGGAGGGACCTTTAAAGCATTATTCTAAGTGAGATCCATCAGACAAACAAAAATAGTGTATGAATCCATTTATATGTAAAATCTAAAACAAAACAAAATTTTAAAAATCTCAACAAAAAAGAGATCAGACTCATGGTTACCAGAGGAGAAGGTAGCAGGGAGTGGGCAGGAGGAAAAATTAAAGAAAAATGATCAAAAGATACAAACTCCCAGTTTCAAGATAAATAAGTACTAGGGGTATATTTCAGAAATTTGAATCAATTTTCCCCTAGTTGACATATTAAAATGCATTTGTAAATTAGGAAAGTCATTATCTCCTTTGAAATAAGAACAGTATTTTACATTTACCTTTATTAATATTCCTAGTTTCAGACCATCTTCTACATACATTCAAAATGTCGACCATGCACAGCTAAACAGGTATTCCTTAGTTAGTAGCAGGTGATTTACTGGACAGAATTCTCACCTAGGAACTTGGTGACTAACTGCGTAACCGCACCATCATTACCACTGCTCTGTGACTTTCGGTTGTTGGGGAGATACAATTAAAAACAAATTCTCCTCCCAAGCCAGAATCCTTCTCCATAAAGGCAGAAGAGAAGGAAAACAATTTTATTATTGACTAAGCATTAAATCAGAATGTGTTATGCACCAAAGCAATCTGCTAAAGACAATGCCTAGATACCAGTCAATCCCTCTGTTCCTATAGCCAAGTAGATACACAC
The DNA here is from genome assembly GCA_004027475.1 of Anoura caudifer. NCBI lineage: Eukaryota > Metazoa > Chordata > Mammalia > Chiroptera > Phyllostomidae > Anoura > Anoura caudifer. The sequence continues at coordinate 72,856 of PVKU01003776.1, forward strand.
CATTATGTTTCTAACATGAACCTGAACTAGTTCTCCAGAAAGAGGACTTTCTCTGACAAGTGTGGAGCACTGGTTGGAGTATTGTCCTATATTCTGAAAATCACAGGTTTGATTCCAGCCAGGGCACACCCCCAGGTTGCTGGTCCAGTCCTCAGTTAGGACACATTTGGAAGGCAGGCAATCCACATTTCTCTCTTGCATCAATATTTCTCTCATTCTCTTTCATCTTCCCCCCTCCTCTCTTCCCTTTTCCTCTCCCTGCCTTCCTCTTTGTCTAAAACCAATGAATATATCCTTGGGTGAGGATTAAAAAATTAATAAATAAATAATTAAAAATAAAACAAAGAGGGCTTGACTGCACCATTTGTCACAAGTAGTTCATCCCAAACTGACCTGGTAATTGGAGTGACCACCTATGTTAGCTAATAGATTTTATCCAGAGGAATAAGAAACTTCTACTATAGGTATGATAGGAAGTAGTTTTGTGACATGGTGTGAGCTGAATCCCAACAAAGTTATACTTCAACCAATACACAGAAGCTGGGAAATAGGGTCACATCTTCCATCATTACATTTCAAAGATATGATGCCCACATCTTTGCAAAAGATAATCCTGGGATATAAGCCTGGCAAGAGGCTTATTTAAGTTTTTAAAAGATTCACATATATTTCAAAGAGACAGAGAAAGAACTTACAAGTTTTCTAGAGTAAATGTTCTAAAAAAGAGGGAAAGGTAAGTCTTCTTTGCTTATTTTCATCAGGAAGAATTGTCTCTTATTTTTTCTTTTCTTTTAAAAATTTTTAAAAAGACTTTATTTATTTACCTTTAGAGAGAAAGGAAGTGAGGGAGAAAGGTGAGAATGAAACATCAATGTGTGAAAGAAACATCCAACTACAATAGAAGAGCACACAAAACCCACACAATTGCCAACTCTGGAACATCAATTCAGGTGTTCAGGGAGACTGGGCCAGTGGGCTCTACAGCACACCTACTACTTAAAGTCACTATTCTGATGATGGGAGATGTAGTAGATCTACCTAACACATAGAACCAAACACAGAAAGGCAGCCACAATGAGAAGACAAATAAACATGTCTCAAATGAAAGAACAGAACAAAATTCCAGAAAAAGAACAAACCAAAATGAAGACAAGGAATCTACCAGATTTAGAATTCAAAACATAAGTTATAAAAATGCTCAATAAACTTTGGGGAAGAGTAGATGTGCTCAGTGAGAACTCAGTGAGAATCATAAAAGCAGCAAGAGAAAAGCAGTTAGTTACCTACAAGGGCATTTCCATAAGATTATCAGCTGACTCCTCCACTGAAACTATGAAAGCCAGGTGACATTAGAAAGAAATACATGAGGTGATGGGGGGAGGGGGAAGACCTACAACCAAGGCTACTCTAGCAAGCAAGATTATCATTTAGAATCAAAGAACAGATAACAAGCTTCCCAGACAAGGAAAAGCTAAGAGACTTCATCATCACCAAACCAGTATTAGAAGAAATGTTAAAGGGCCTTCTTTAAGAAGAAGAGGAAAAAAGATAAAAAATATGAATACTAAAAATATGAATACAATCAATAATTATTTTAAATATAAGTGGATTAAATAATCCAATCAAAAGACATAGGATAGCCGAATCGATAAGAAAATAAGACCTGTACATATGCTACAACCTACAAAAGACCCACCTCAGGTCAAAAGACACACAGAGACTGAAAATAAAGGGGTAGAAAAGGTTTTTTATAAATGAGAAAAGCTGGAGTAGCAATATTTATATCAGGCAAAATAGATTTCTATATAAAAGTTATAATGATACACAGAATACCCAATATATCTATTTCTGAATATTTACTCTAAGAAATTTAAATCATTAACTTAGAAAGATGTGTGCATTCTTATGTTTATTGAAACATTATTTACAATATTCAAGATGTTAACGCAACCTAAGTGTCCATCAATAGACAAATGGGTAAAGAAGATGTGCCATATATACACAGAGGAATATTACACATCCATAAAAAGTAGTGAAATCTTAGCATTTGCAACAGCACAGATGGACCCAGAAGGCATCATGCTAAGTGAAATAAGAGGAGAGAGAAAGGCAAATACCATATGATTTCATGTATAAGTGGAACCTAAAAAAACAAAATAAATACAATGGAAAGAAATTCATAGGTATAGAAAACAAACTGATGGTGGCAAATGGGTGAAAAGGGGAAGGGATTAAGATGTACAAATTGCCAGTTATAAAAACAGTCATGTGGATATAAAGTACAGCATAAAGAATACAGTCAATAATGTAATAATTATGTGTGGTGTTAGACAGGTACTGGGCTTATTAGGTTGATCACTGTAAGTTATATACAGTCTAATCACTGTATAATACACTTGAAGTGAATATAATATTTTATGTCAACTACAATAAAGATTAGAAAAAATATTTAAAAACTCCAGATGTTCTCTCCTACATTTCCTTTTTTCTTCGGTGGACTTCAGACAATATCACTTTGTAACCTAACACTCCGTCTCCTATCTGTAGCAAGAGCTGTCTTCCCCCAGCTGCATTCTGGCTGCACCTCCAGTGTCATCTCAGTACGTTACTTATTTTTGTCTTCACTTATCTGACTCCCACACCACTTGGACCCTGCCGCCACATCTTTCTTTCTCATAATCAGCTTTCACATACACTTGTTATGATTCTTTTCTTTTTCAAAAAATAAAACTTCCTGACAGTTGGATAACCTCATCTTCCTTTCCACAACTATTTCACAATTAGATTTCCCAGAACAAATCTAAGCTGATTTGCCATGTACTTGAATTGCTAAAATAACATAATATCTGAGATAAAAATGAACAAATTCTGCAGTATGCAAAAAAAAAAAATGGAATCAGCCCAAACTTCTCTGGTAACATAGATTTGTGTTCTTCTGAAACAATCTGAAATAAATCAAAGATCTCTGATGATCTAACTCTAATGTCAAACTCCCCAGTTCCCAGGCTCTGTATAACTGTATATGCTACAGTTATAAAACACTTTGGTATTATTCTACTTGAATTTAAAATTACAGTATTTTTCATTTCTCAAAAAGTTTCAAATATTGGATTCATGCAATATACTGTGAACTAGGCAAAAAAGTGCTCTGTGTTATATTATAGAAAGAAAAACTGGGAAATGTTAAATACTGTTCAAGGTCAAAAGGAAGTGGTAAAACCAGGACTTAAATTTAGCTCTTCTGAGATATAATCCCTTTCAACTACAAAATGGAGTTTCAGCATCCTCATTACATCCTATTTTGCTTGCAATATCCCTACACAATTTGAGAAACAAATTGACATTTTTAAAAAAAGCTCTCATTAGACACTGTTATAAAACTGTAACAAATTCTTCTAGAAAGCCACTTGGCAGTGATTCATGTACAAGTACACTCATTGAAGAGTTATTTATAATTGGAATCAAACTACATGCTGACAATGATAGAAGGTTAAATAAATACAGTAAATCCACAAGGTGGAATTATGAACAGCTGTTAAAATACAGCCCACTGTGAGTTGTATTACCATGAAAAACTTTTATTCTATAAATGTTAATTGAACAGAAGAGGATTCAAATGTGTGTGTGTGTGTGTGTGTATGAATTATGACCACAACTACTACATATTCTCATCCATACATGTTTTCATTTGTGTACATTTAAAGTGATCATTTTTTCTTTTCTTTTCTGAAACTGTATTTATAAATTAATGCTGCTCTTATTATCAATGACATTTTACAGTAAAAAACCTATTTTGTAAAATGTATGAAAGAAGTCATGAATAAAAGTCAAAAAACATTAGAAGTTATTTTGAGTGGTGGAATTATGGATAAATTTCTTCTTGTACTATTCTATATTTCCCCAAACCTATATTTTAGTAAACAATAACACTTGTCTCCCAGAGAAGCCTTCCTGTTGCCCATTTGTGCACATAAACCAAACATCTTTTCATAACTTTGACCTTCATCCTTTACCAATGTAGCTATTCACACATTTTTCCCCTCCTGTTTTTTTTCTATTTCAATTCTCATCTTTTATTTTATTTATTTTTTTTTTTGCTTACCTGTTTTGACTTGGGGCATTTTTGTTACTTTGTTTGTTTTTTGTTATTTGCTTCCTGAGACCACACTAACTCATGAAAACTTCGTTTGAGATGCTCCTTTCTAACCATCTCACGGCAGCCATTCTCTGGCCTGGTCTCCCAGGTCTCTAAAGAGACAATTCTCTACTATGTGAGGGGCAGAAGAGACATGTTATCTAGGATGTTGACTTGTAGTATGGTAACTACACCAGCCCCTGATTAAACTAAGTTAAGGTAGCTGAGCTAGACCTGAGGCTAGAGCACAGTCTCCCATGAATATGGCTGCTAGACAAAGGTAACAAGTGACAAGTGCTGATTAAAACCCAGTGGTGAAGGTTCATAAAATACCCCCAAAACTCAAGCAGCTCTTGTGAATAGGGTTTGAGAGTCAAAGTGGTAAAAATCAGTGGAAAGCTCTGTACAGCACCAAACCAACACTATGCTGTACTACATGAGTTTAATAATTAAGGAAATACTTTAAAATTCTTTCATATGATGGATTATTGGAAATTAATATTTCTTCAGCTTCCACAGACACCCAGTTTCTTAACAGAAATTCACTGAACACACAAGGACAGTGTGGCAGGGTGGTAAATGCATTTAGTATTCAGCCAGACTCTGGATTTGATCTGGGCTCTGTCCTTTGGGCAAGCTGATCAACTTTTATGTATTTCAATATGTAGAATAAGTCTAATAAAGAAACCTCCAAAGCATTAAAATGTTACTTAAATAATTGACTAGTTATAATATGCTTAGAAAATGTCTACACAGGTCTCTCAAAAATAGGTCTCTTTGGTATAAGGATTACTTTCAAGCTGATAATTTTTTTTAAAGCTTCACCTGAGGACATTTTTTCATTGCTTTTAGAGAGAAAAGAAAGGGGAAGAGAGTGTGTGTGAGGGAGACAGAGAAGAGAAACCTTGAGGCAGAAACATCTGTTAGTTGCCTCTCATACGCACCCTGACTGGAGTCCAAACCCCCAATCTGGGTGTGTGCCCTGACCAACAATCAAACCTGTAACCTTTTGTTCTGTGAAATGACACTCCAACCAAATGAGCCACACTGGCCAGGGATAAACTGATAGTTTTTAAAGAAACAGCAGACTAAGGAGAAGCTTTGAAAACAGAGTTGTGTTACCCTTTTCTAAGGAAAATTTCCACTTATAAAGAAAATCTCCATTTGTAAGTGTCTCTCTCTCTGTACCAAGAAGAGGAGGACACTCTAAACCACCAGAAACACTTATCTATAAAGAAGGCACAGACTTAAACTGGTGTAACACCATACATTTATTTACTATATTTTTCTATAGAACTTCCCTAAACTGCCTCTCCTCAATATCTTTCTTTTTTCTGTAGCTGGAGATGGTATTTAAGGTCAAGGCTTGAGCCATTTTGGAGAGTTTTATTCAGTTTCCCTGCCTGTCTCCCATGTATACATGAGGTATACACGTTATTATGCTCATGGTTTTCCCTTTTTAATCTGTCTGTTATTACAAAATGTTTTAGCTGAGAGCCTGAAAGGGTAGACAGTAATTATTTTCCCTTCCCTACAGGGTACATGACAAGTACCAAATAAGTTTTGTTAAAGAAATAAAGAAATCTTTAAGGAAGGTTAAGCTTTGCTCCAGATTTCTTCCACTGGTGAGACTCTCACCCTTAGGTATCTGGGCCTAGCACTGGACTTGTATTATTGGTGTAGTATGTCACCAAATACAGCAAGATTTGTTGTGATGATCAGTTTAATGTTTTAATTTGGCTAGGCTAAAGTATCTAGTTTTAGGGGAGATAAAATAATTTTTCTATACCATTCTAAATTCTCATCTGGGAACTCTGTGACAACAGACAGATTAACTAGAGAAAAACAAACAGAAGTTTATTAACACATCTACCTCGTGCATAAACGGGAGACACCTGAAGAAAAATGAGTAACTCTCAGAGATAACTTAGTATAACAGACTGTAGGTTTAACAGAGTATAGACTTAATGGGGCATAGGCTGAGAGGGCCCCAGGGCCCCATACAAGCCTAGCTGGGGGGTTGGGAAAAGCAGCAGCACAGGGATTGGGAGTTATTTTGCATATCAGTAACAGCTGGCTACTTTCAGTCTGCCTGGAGCCAGGAAAAAATGCATGACTTTGATCCATGACGTAGCTGGGAGGCAGCTCCCCCAGTTACAGAACCTGCAAGAGAGCTTGGAGATGGTTCACTCCGTGCCACAGGGCCACAACTGCCCACACTGACAATGGCAGCCAACAAGGCAGAAGAAACCATACTACAGGCAGGTGCAGCCAATTGTGCAAGGAGTTGGAAATGGGGTTACTGGCGGAAGATCCGCGCTGGGATTTAAACCCAGGCGCAACAGTCATGAGGAACTTAACCATGCAGGTTTGGAAGTGGAGAGTGGGTTCCCTTGACCATGCATCTTAGGAAGCAGGAAAGTGAGGAGTAGCAGCCATGCAGAGCCCTCACTCTCTCAATGGTACGAAAGAATGCAGAAGGATTCCCTGGGTCGCCATGAGGATGCGGTTTTGGGTTAAGAACAGGGCCTTAGCTGAGCTGCAGACTTCTATTTTCTTTTCCTGAGGTACGGTACCCCTGACTGGCATGGTTTGCCAAGGGGAGGTAGGACGGCGCATGTGTTTGTGAGTGTTTTAAAGGGACTTTGGGATTTAATGGTGACATTCCACCATTACTCTAAACTTGTATAACTTTTGAATAAATAGTTCCTTTCTTTTTCACCAAACTGGTATTGAGAGCCACAGTTCCTAGTACGGCAGCAGGCAAAGAAGAACCATAGTAAAAAAGACCCTGGCGGGGGCAGTTATTTCGGTGGCATTAGAATTCAGGTGTAGGTACCATCCTGAGTTACAGACAGAGGACAGGAGGTGTGGTGCAGCTAGTTATGAGTGAGTGGCTAGAAAATTATGGTAAAGAAAAGTTACATTTGTTATGAAAATTTAAGTCCACTCCTTCTCCCTTGATAAGAGTTCCTGGTAGGAACAGGGGAAGAAACTATGTGAAGTTAATCACCATTGTTGAACTTTACTACTCCAGTGAGTCACCTGAATTATACTCTTTAAGGAAAAGTAATCAGCCTGACATACTTCTGTGAAGTGGCAGGAGAAAAAATTCTGAGATCTCCCAAAATAAGTTACAGCAGGCCAGAGAGTGTGAGGAAGAGACCAGGGAAGTTAAGCAGCAGCCTCTAACTGATCCCAACAAAAGGCTTCTTACAAGGTTGTCATCATTGTATGGAGTGAGAAGACTCCTTTGTTTTAGCCCTTAAATTTACACCAGGTGAGACAACAATAACTCAACAAAAGTTTTCTGGCTCAACACACAAACACACTTGAAAGATCCAGCATCTGCACTCATGAAGGTGGGCAACGTGGAATGAGCAGGGAGGCGGGACGGGGTGAAGGGCTGTAGATGCAGTTTGGCACCCACTGTGGCTCCTGAGAGGACAACGGAGGTGGGGAAGTCAGGCTGCAGCTGTCACTACAGCCTGGTGCATGAGGCAGCAGAGCCAGTGACCCTGCGGGGAAGGCTCCCCTTCCCCGTCCCCATCATGGCAGAGCCTGGTGGAGAGAGCTGAGACACCTAAACAGCACAGCAGTGCGGACAGCCCAGCTGACGGCAGGGTGGAGCCCCTAAATCTTGAACTTGCCTTCCCAGCCCCACCCATCCTGGCAGAGCCTAGAGACAGCAGGGATCCTCCAAAAACACAGTGGACCCAGCAGTCATCACTGAAAAGAATTTCTTGCTGGGGGCTCACCAAACTGATTCTCCACCCCCATCCTACTTCCGCACGCCAGCTGTGGCACCCTGTAACCCAGGCGGTGCTGTAGCAGTGGGTGCCTGGCATCTTCCTTAACCAAAGCAGTGCTGCTCCACCTCCAGCTCAGAGGTGCAAATAGTGCAGGTAAGAGAAAATAAAAACTTACACTATAACACCATCTACTGGAATACAAAATAAAATACCTTATCTATCAATCTGCTAAATTATTGAGAGCAAAACAGTATCAAAACAAGAAAAGAGTTCACTGCCTCAAATGTGCAGGCAGACAATCCGTCAGATACCACGAACAGCCAAGGTAACATGGGAGCACAGCGAGAAGATGAAAAGTGCCCAAAACCCAAACTCAAAGTCATGGAAGAATGTGACTTCAGTGACAGAAAATTTGAGGCTCCAACTGAACTATAGTATTGTAAAAGGAAGAATGCAAGATCAAAGTCATAAATAAGACTGTAGCCAAACTGTCACCTCATATAAAACTGGCCACCTGAGTTAGTCTAAATCTGAAAATAATATAAAATGAATTTAAAAAAAGACAAAGATATGATGCCAGCTACAAAAAGTCTGGAACAAAAGTACATTTTTGCAGGTTTTATGGAAACCCAAATAGAGTGAATTGAATGCTTTATAAAATGTGCACCACCAAAAGTTACTTTCACAGGTATGAAATAAACCAGGTTTCTACAAATTCAAAGCACTTGCTGTCTTAGAGTTAAAAAAAAAAAAAAAAGTAAAAAGAATAGACTTTTGATAACTGTAAGGTATGGTTTACTTTTTTTGTTTTGTTTTATTTGCAATAAAAACCCATTATGCAAGAGATTCTATATTTTAGAATGATCACTGAATAAAATGTGAAGGCTGTATTTAAAACTCTTAAGTATGCAATAATAAAATTGTGTTTGAATAAAGTCTGGTTTGTTCTGTTGAACAACCAAACTTTCTGCCTTTGATAGGAAATAACAGCAATTTAGCATATTTGGGACTGCCTAAGGTTTAGAATTGCCCTGTCAATCATGAATTACCTCTTGGAATACAAGGCATTTAAATCTTATCAGCGACCTGACAGATGCTCCAAGTCAGATGGTGAAATCATCTCACTTTCACTTGTTCTGAGCTTCCCAGGGGTCAGAACTGTGCATCAGGGGCCTGCGTCCGACCAAGTATGTTCGTTCCATAACTTCCTGATTCAGTGTAACTAATTCGATGCTCTGATCTATTTTTGTCTCTTTATGTTTTTAGATGCAACAAGAAGTGATAATTAATATACCTTATTGTATGCGTAACAAAATAAAGCCACAAGATATTATGGTTAGAGAGCAAACTTGCGTCTGGAACCCTTCTAAAGGCTCTAGGAATGTGTATCATTCCTTCGCTGGTGCCACTAATGCTCTGTGTCTCTTTCTCTGAAAGCCCTCAGGTTCACCAGTGTTCCTTGCCTGCCAGGAAGTGAAATTCCTTACCATCTCTAAGGCTTTGGAGCTCATAAGTATTAGAGTAATGATAAAGGAAATGTGGGTATCAGGACCCACAAAATGGAGGCTTCCTCAGGAGCCTGGCCCACATCACAAATCTAAACCCAAGTCAACCGACCCTCAATGTCTAGGAAACCCAACATACACTAACCGCAGCCTTCCACCTCAGCTTTGGCCATCTCACCTTACCCTAGCCTTACCGGAAGTCCGCCACCTTCCAGCCAATCATGCCCTGTGTCTGCGTTGCAGCTTCTGGTTCTCTCCAAACCTCGCCCCTGCCCCAAACCCCCAGGGAAGATGCTCTGGTGCTTGGAAGGCAGCGCACTCCCCCACTCAGTGGACTGTGTTACCTTGAACAAAGGATGTCAAATGTGTTACTAAGCTGTATTATTTTTGTCATTTGACAATAAATATCAGACCAATTTCCTGGAAGGACTTTGAGGCACTCTTTCCAAAAGTAGGACAGAGTCCCTTCCTTTTAATAACCTATTTCACTTAATTTAGTGATTTTTTAAAAATTCTATTGTAAAATTTGCCTAACAAAAAAAAAATGCCACTTTAGCCATTTTTAAATGTATGATTCAATGGCATTCACTATATTCACAATGTAGTGCAACCATCAGCAAGCTCTACCTGTTTCCAAAATTTTGTATCATCCAAAACCAAAACTGTACCCATTAAGTGAAAACTCTCCAATCCACTTTCCCCTCAGTCCCTGGTAACTTCTACTTTCCACATTGAATTTAAATGTAAATGTAACATTTCTGGAATGGTCCTGGATACAAATTTTAGTTTATCCAATTAAATTCTTGTGGAAAAAAGAACAGATTTTTATTAAAGTATGCAAATAACTACATTGCCATGAAAAGTATTTTTTAATATTTGACCATTTATCTAATTAATTCTGAATATAAAGCAAATCAATATATAATCACTATTTTCTATATATTAACCATTAGTTTTGATGATGACCATTAGATTATGAGATATATTAAGATTTTTCCATAAGGTTTGTTTTCCCAAAAATTCTGAAAGTTTGGGACAAGACACCATTCAGAGAGACTTTATTTTAATTTGTACAGGTGTGGCCTGATAACCTGGGGATTAGAAATCAGCCAAAGAAAAAGAAAATTGTTTTATATACCCATCAGAAAATATAACATTGACTATAATTAAATTTCCCTCATATAAGTTACAGTCAAGTCTGCATAATTAAGTATTTACACCTAGGAATTGACTTAGCAGTCTGCTTTCACATAATCATCTGTTTCTAGATTAAGATCTTCTGGATATTTTAATCACTCTCCCAAAAAGAGTCTTATGACTATCTGTTTTTGTTTATGATGTCAGCTGATACCTAAATTTGGGGAAGTCAAAATCAATGAGTTATCAGAGGAGAGTAATCATTATAGAAAAACCTAAAGACAAAATGATGATAATCTTGACTACAATTTTAACCAACAACAATGTTTTGAAATAAAAACAGCAGAGCATCCCACAAATTACAAGGAAGGTGAGCTCTTTCAGAAGAGAAATTCTTATTTTGACTTTAAAATGTTTGGCAAGCATGACAAAGTCAGTATAAAGGTGCAAAATGTTCATAAATCCTCATGATTATGTTTTCGAACACAATTGAGAATGGACTAAAGTCATTTTCTTGATCCACTTACAAAGAAGGGGGTGCCAGTCACTGGAGAATTTCTCAGTCCTATAAACATGCAATAAACATACACAGAACAAGAACAGATCCAAATGTCATCCATGAGTGGACTGTTTTACAGTCTCTAAAACAAAATGAATCCAGATCTGCAAGAAGTTAAATACACCAAGGACAAAATCTGAGATGGCAAAACCTCTGTCACCACACATTGCAAGTCACCCCAGAGACCAAGGACAGAGTTGGGCACCAGATAACCATGAGGTGCATTTATTGAAGAACTTATTTTGTTCAATTTCATTGAGTAAATCTTTATGAGTATCTTTATAGGTCCCCCAGAAATGATAAAACTGACAAACAGGTAAATAAATAAGTAGCAAAGTAAGAAAATATAATAAGCAAGCAAGTAAGAAAACTCATTAGAAATTAAGATCAATCAATAAATGAAGATTTTCTTATTTGCAATAAAGCATTAATCAAGGCAGATCAGCTTTCAGAATGAGTAGCTTTTTGAAATAAGGAGTAACATCTGTAATTACCATTCAAATTTTTACATCCCACTGAACAATTCTGATCAGATAACATTTGGGTCAATGTTAATAAAAAACAGAATTTACAGCCTTTCACAAGAAAAAATCATAATGATAACATATTTAAGGATGTAGTTTTCAAAATAGTAAGATCCAACTGAGGGGGAAAAAGAGAAAGCAAGCAAATAAATGAGAAAAAGAAAAAATACACACATCCATATATAATATGTTCCATATAACATGAAATATATACACACACAATATAATGTGGGAAGGCATTTCATTATAAAGCTCTGTAGGTATGCAGGTAGATAGACATTTTTTATAATTCAGGAAAAACATAAAAATAAAATCTGAGCTAATAATAGATTAAGTTTGCTGCAGAAAACATCATCTTTCTAGTTACCCTAGCATGAAAATATACACCGGTCATAAAACCATAATCTTGATTTTGGGGATAAGTACATGTTTTTCTATGGTTGTTTATAATTCTTCCATTCAGTTGTCCCACAAAATAGCTCTGGCTCTGTATGGAACCTCCATTTTAACACCAAACTAAATCAATCTAGCTTCCTCATCACTACAATAAAATATATTTTAATGCTCACTCTTAATTTAACAATATATCTACTTTACTACTCACTTTATTCTCTGCACTAAGGGAACCTTAATTTAATGTTGGTGGGAATGCAGACTGGTGTAGCCACCATGGAAAAGAGTATGCAGTTTGCTCAAAAAATTAAAAATGGAACTGCCTTCTGACCCAGAGTTTCCACTTCTGGAAATATACCCTATAATGTATAAGAATGGTAGGCAATAAGTGGTATTTGTTTTAATTATAAGCACAGTTAATTGTTATTTGCATGCCCAGCATATACTTAATGCTGATTTGAAACAAATAAAATGTCAATAAAACAATGAGTACCCAAACTCTAATTCAAAATAATTTATGTACCCCTATGTTCGTAGTAGCATATTTACAATAGCCAAGATTTCAAAATAAGCTAAGTGCCGATCAGTAGATGAGTGTATAAAAAAACAACTGTGGTACATTTATACAACGAAAAAAGAAGGAACTCCTGCCCTTTGTGACAGCACGGATGGAACTGGAGACTATTTTGCTAAATGTAGTCAGTGAAGGACAAATATCATATGACCTCACTTATAAGAATAGCCTAATGAATAAAATAAACTAATGAGCAAGATAGAACCAGGGTCATGGAATCATGGAGCAGACTGACAGCTATAAGGGAACAGGAAGTGGGGATTGATTGAAAGAAGGTGAAGGGATTAGTCAAAGAACATATACCAAGGAGCCATGGACATGGACAACAGTGTGGGAATTGACTGTGGAAGTGGGAGGTAGGCTCGGTGGAGGGGAGCAAAGGGGAAAAAATGGGACATCTGTAATAGTTTAAACAATAAAACATTTAAAAAATAAATAAAATGTAACAAAAGACAAGCACATTCCTAAATACAGATATTCAGTGCATTACTTACTTTAAATATTCCATTTTCCCAAGGACAGATAAGCCCCTTTAGTAAAAACTATTCGAAGGGAAAGCAATCACAATAGTAAACTATTTACAATTGACAAACGAGTTCCCATTCAGAGGACATTTACTGGTCATGTATTTGGTGCTGGCCGTTTTGCCGGACACCACTGGTTACAGCTCTGATGCTATAAACAATGTTCTTGAACAGCAGAGTGATAGCAAAGGACACACAAATTAACAAAGAGTTAAAAGGTTGCACAGAAAGTCCTATAACAGTATAAAAAATGCTGTGCACATTCACAATTTGGGTAACTGTCTCAACCTTCCAAATTTGGAAATGAATTTATAAGGTGTTGAAGAGTAGAAACATAGTGTCATCCAAGAATGAAAAAAAGTATTCCAAAGAAAAGCATTAAAAAAATGAAATGTCCTAACATATGTCCTCATAAAAAAATATCTCAAATATGTCCACTCCTATCCACAGACACTGGCACAGCCTGGGCTCAGCCACCGTCCTCTCTCACCAGACTGCAGTAATTCTCGCTAACGCCTCTCTGTGATCCAAACTTGCCCCCTTCATCCCCTGCCAGGAATCCTCCACAGAGCAGACAGAGCAAGTTTTTTTTTTATTTTTACTATATATCAGATCTTGTCACTACTGCTTAAAATTTGTCAGGGTTTTCCTTTTTTTTTTTTTTAATGAAATTCAAACTCCTTATCAAAGCCTCAATAATCTGACCATTCTTCACGCTTCCAGCTCCACACTACTAACTGGCTGTGATATATATCATCTTTAAACTCTTTCTCCAGTCAGCTTGCTTGTGAAACCATATTTTCAAATACTCACATACATTTCAGAACCAGAATCTATTTTGATAGTATTTTCTGAAGTTGGCCAATTGTTCAGTACTTTTTTTATCCTGTTAGAAACATACAATCTCAGAGAAAAGGTATTTAAATTATAACTATACAGGAATATGTACTTGTTTACTAGTTGTTCATCAAGCAATTGAAAAAAATTAGTAATTCTTTAAACTTGCAATAATATTTGAATTGCAAAAAAAGGCTTCCTGTTTTCAGGTTCTAGATAACCCAGACCCTTCCAAAGAGTATAACTGGAAAAAAACACATATTTGATTATTATGTACATAAGCTTGTAGGAACTGGACATGCAGAATTACTGGGCCAAGACTTGAGAGACAATGGAAATCCAGAGATGTGAGTGAGGCATTTGAGAACAATTGCTCTTGGATTTTCATCATGCCAGGGGCAGTAGGGCTTTAGGGCAAATGAAAGGCTGAGCAGGTTCATGGGGCAAGGGAGGCAAATATTCATCCAAAGCAGCAGAGAAGTGTATCTCTAAATTCCTGTGCATGGTGAGGAGCTGACTAGGTATCTACCAGGTCTCACAGAGTTGCATCCTAACTTTGAATTACTCACTCATCAAAATGGATCAAGGAGACTCCCTGGCCATCTAGGAACTATAAATGTCAGGCAGGAACAAACAAAAGCCTTCTTTAGAGGAAGATAACACTATCCTAGTCCTCAAGTTTTTTCTATAAATAATTTTTTTTTAATAAAATGTGTGGCATACAATGAAAAATAATCAGGCCTATGAAGAGACAAGAACCTTGACTGAGAATTGTAGAAGTAACAAACAACAGAAACAAATTCATTTTCTGGAAAACAAAAAAAAAGCTCCAAACTATATTAAACTTTAATAAGTAAAGGATAAATGATGCAATTTCTAAAGTAATAACTAAAGTAAAAATAAAAGCATATATAACTTCCAAGGTTAATAAAGGCAAAAATTAGAATAATAACTCTAAAGAAAAGAAATCAAAAAAGGAAGGGAAACATCAAACAAGTGAAACAAACAAAACAAACAATAGTGTAAAGTATTTAAAATAAAATATATCTGAAATTAGAGTTGATGTTAATGAACTAGATAATTCATCTAAAAAATAAAGTGTGTCAAAATAGATCCCAAAAGAAAGCACAAGTGGAACAATGAAGGAGAGGCGGAGGCCCAGGGTAAAAAGCAAGCAATCGCCTTTGATAGCTTTGGAATCTTGAGAAATGGATTTCACCTGTTGGGGTCTCTCTTTCCTTTCTGTAAAGTGGCAAGTAACAGAATTCATTTGTACGGGAACAGCTGAGCAGTGAATTCATTTAGGTAAGGGTCCTGCGGTAGTACCTGGCACACAGTGGTGGTTCTCCCTCGTTCCCCTGTGAGATAAATATACTGGATAAGACCAAGTTTTCTTATAATCAGATTCACTTAAAGTGAAGTGCATCTTTAATTATAAAGTGACTTTCCATGATTAGGTCTGCTTAGCTCTGAACTGAAACAGCTATTTTATTAATTGGGCCATTGAAGTACATGGCATGAGGCTTGATGCATAATTTTAAAAATGAACTATATCTTAATATATCCTTAAATATTTTATTGATATTTTTGGTTGAATGTGGGTAATAAGTGGGATTTTGCTTCCTTTGTGTCCATACTTCATTATATAAACATCTAAATTTTAATCAGGCAGTTATTATGCTAATATATTTCATTAACAGTGGATATTTATTTTCTGCACCTAACCATCTACAATCTTGAAAACTAATTTAAATAGATCTTTTTTTTTAGCAGGTCTGTGAAAACTGTATATTCATTAAATTAAGGATCACTCTGCATGCCAACACATTTGAACTGTACTTTGAAATGATACAAGATAAACAGCAGGTGTATCCAAAATATATTTTTCTTCTGTTGCTAAGGCAACATTGTTCTGTCTTTAAAAGAGTGAAATGATGCAGAAACAAGACAAGGTTCTGGATTCAGTAAGAAGGTACCCTTCATATTTGCCATTACAGTGTGGCCAGTGTGATTCTGAAGTGTTCTAATATTGTATCATCTGTGCTACATTTTATAAGTTTTATTATCAATAAAACAAGTCCTGTTGGCAAAATTTTGAGCAGTTCTCTAGCTATTTCCACCTCTAATGCACTATTTACCATTTTCCTCCCCAAAGGAAATCTGACAAGGCTCTAAGCCTTTCTCAAGCTGAGGGTGTAATTTGATGATGAACAAAAGAAATTGTAAGACTTATGGACTAGATTCCCAAACATCAGGAAGAACTAGGTTGGTAGCAAGATGCCTATTTTCTCTGCTTTTCTCATTCAAGAAATCCTTCTCTGAATACTACCCACCCTTGTTAATATGTACATATTCTCCCTCCCATTTATACAAATTCATTTGTGCACTCTTTCTCTCCCTTTCTCCCCCCACCCCTCTCTCTCTCCTCCCTTCTTCCCTCCTTCACTCTCTCCCTCCCTCCCTCACTTTCTTGGACCAAAGATGAGGAAGATCTTATCAGCATGGAAAGATACCTTTTTTCATGATAGCATAGAAATTACCATGTTGTCATTATTTTACTTGTGGGGATTGGGTCATATGGGATAGCAAGAAACATTGGACCTTCTTGGAGAGTCCAGAGTGGAAAAATTCTGGCAGTCAATGTGTGGCTCCAGGTTCTCCTCTGAAAATACCAGAACAACCTGTGAGGAGTTTGAGAACCATCTCCTTTGACATTAAAAAGTAGTTACAGGGCTGAGCAATATTGATCAAGAGAAAAGCAGATAAACTGTGATTCCAAAAAGTATGTCGCTGGCTAACACCTTTGGCCTTCTTTCTTGAATGTCCCTTCAGTTTTTTTGTGTTTAGTAAAGGACCTGCTAGATTGAATTGTGAAGAGGTGGTGTAAGGAATCAGTGTGCTGATACATACGAAGCAAATTTAGGGTTAAATGTCCCAAAACAATTTTTAGAAATGATTTTACCAAGAGAACGAGTTCTCACTAGTGTTATTTTATGTGAGATTGTGTGAAATTAATAGTTCTGTTCTAAGATCATTAAAATTTGAAATAAACCTAGAATGTTACATCAACCTCTACACATATTTGTGTAAAGTCTATTTTGAAGATTTATTATCATATTAAAAGTTCTCCTTTCCTCCAGAAAAGTAAAAAAAATAAACAGAACAACTCAAACTGCCCTTTACTAAAGTGTATATAACACTAACAATTTAAGGAAATAAATAGTACACATTATTATTAAAAATTAAAAGCCTTTAAATATTGACTCTCAAACAACACATCACTATAATAATTTATGAACAATAAACCACATCTTGTCTTTATCACAAGTTTTAAAGTAAAAGTTGAAAATTATGCAGCATATTTTGAAGACTTCGCACTTAACATTTATGATAACAGAAGAAGAAAAATTACCTCTCCTTTTGTCTGTGGATTTGACTGTTTCAGATGAAGTTTAACATGTGTCTTAGAGGAGGATGTTATTAATGATGTTTTCTCTAATATTTATTATTTCCCTTAAGTTATGTTATATTTGGAACAAAATAGGTCACCTGGAATTAATAAAAACACAAAATTATTGTGATAGTGCCAACAAAGACAGTTATAAGTCCTAGATAAACTATTTTGTGGCTTAAAATCCAATAGAAAAATAATAAAAATATTGACCACAGTCCCTGAAATATAGGAAGCCATTTTTGAAACAAATCTGCAAGAAGAGATAAGAGAGAAAATAATGGAAGAAGCAAAGTTTAAATATCTATTTGGCAAATAATTAACTAAAAATTCCAACTACTATGATTCACTCAGAACAATTCAAAAAAACCCCACAACTTAAAAAAAAATTCTATAAACCATAAAGGAAAATTTACACTTATTACTTTCAAGCTACTATAGATAGATCTTAAAGATTGCTAGAAATATTTTAAAGTGCTGTGGGGGATGGGGCATTTTAGTAGTTATTGGGCTCATTAAGTCCCATATTCCCACATAGAAAGTTTGAAAAAAATGAAAATGATAAAAGAAAGGTGAAAAGGAAGGTGGTAAAAATAAATGGGGTAAGGAAAGAAAGTGGAAGAGTGAGAAACAGAGAATGTGGTCCTGACCTCCCGGAATACTACTGGCTCTGGTATAGTAGTCCACTAGATAATGCAGAGAAACCTTCAGCAAATTTGATTAAGATTGTACTGGTATACAAGGTTTATCTGGGGTGACTGTGAGATAAGTAGATCTCCACATCCACTCACCAGAATCTTAACGTTTCTATAGAGGCCTTAACTGGGTTCAGTCCTGTATGCCATCCAGATGGTCTCAAAAGCACACTGCTCCCTCAAGGCTTAGTCCTTGAAATGGCTCCCACTGTAGGAATGGTGGGCAGGACATACTTTCCAAGACCATGGGAGAGGGTGAGGAGCTTCAATTGCCTGAGTCTAGCTCATGGGTCAACTGATGGTCACCACTCTCAATGACTTTCCCTAACAACAATTTAGCAGTTATAAGGAAGGCCTAATTATATTCAAAGATCCTTGTTTTTAAGTACCACTTCTAGCTTTATAACTGTAAATTTGAAATTATAACAAAAATCAAATTTCTCATAAAGAATAAGCATTGTTCTCACTATGGAAAATAAAGAGCACAGATAAACTCCCTTAAAACCACACGTAATAATGTAAGGTGTAACTGGCAAGTTCTACCAAACCTTAAGAAACAGATACATCCTGTGTTATGCAAGCTATTCAAGAGTAGTGAAATATATGTGCTTTATGTTGAGTTTCAGAAATGCTATTAAGACTCAAAGCTAAGGAAAAGAGGTTCTAGACTGTATTCTAAATTTGGAAATTTTCAAGGAGATGGTACATGCAACTATGACACATGCCAATACCATAACACAAAAAATGAAAACTACACAGGTATAAATACTGGCAGATATTATCTTTTCCTATATGCTATTCTATTTAACAAATCTAAGAAAATAGTGTGTTAAAATAGAATTAATACATAGCTAACTAACTAGCTTTCGGATAAGCATAAAATTGGTGAGATTACAGTAGTAATAAAAATCATTTAGTAAATATGTTACTTAAAGAAAATCCATTTAAAATAGTAATAAAGTATATTTTAAAATTATAGTAACACATTTAAAAAGAAAGATTTGATGAGAATATAAAACTCATCTGAATGATATTAGAAAGGTACAAAATAATCAAAGATATAGAACATGACCTAGAGAAATATTCAATATTTTAAAGATGCAAATTCTCCATGCAAACTCATTGAGAATCTAAACAGTTTTTTTTAATTCACAAATTAAAAACCATGAAAATTAATAATCAGAAACCTCATTTAAAACAGAGTCAGGAGGCTAGAGGAGAAAATTCTCACACATGTGTCATGCAAGGAATACTACTGGCCCCAACAGAATATAAAAGGACCTTGAATCTTCAACAGGAAGTGATACTTACTTAGGCCCTCAGCAAGAGGAAGAAAAGATTCCTCTGTGCCCAATAACATCTCAGTCAATGGGAAGCTGCAATAACTCAGCCAATGAGAAGTCACCATACTTTAAGCTTTTCATTTCTTCCTCTTTGTTTACAACAGCCTCTGCCAAATCCATGAAAGAGTATTCCTCTCCTTTGTTTCTCTGGATTTGAACATGGTTTGCATTAGACCGCATGTCCCGAGTTGAAATTCTTTGTTTTTTTCTGAGGAAACCCATTTTGCTGGAGAAATATTTGGCTAATTTTTTTAAAAGTCAGCATTATCAACTTTAATCCAAGAAACAAAAATGCTGAAGCTGAACCAAAAATGTTTCTCAGTATTTTTCCAAGGTTTTGTTAAAGATTTCTGTAAAAATTTCAATTCAAACAATATTTATTTAAGGTATCTCTATCAAGATACAAAAGCAGAATACCTAAAATCTGGGAAGATAGGCTGACAAGTACAAAACAATTAAGGAACATTAAAAGATAAAATGTTCTCAAGTGTTAATTGATGCTCTGAAATATATAAAGCTGTAATAGGTCCAAACTGGAGTGGGTCATTGTTACCTGGAGATATTAATTCATTGAGTAAATTGAAATAAATAAGACTTGAATTCTTACAGTCAAATTATCTACATATATTTTTATCTCTACACTATTCTGCCAAAGAATATCTGTCTTGAGCTGACTAATTTCAGTGTGTATCAGGGAACTCAAAAACCATTATGGGTCAGCTCAGAAGATTCTTATCTGAGTTGCAGTCTCCCTCTCTATGGCTATCAGCCATATTTCCCCTGGGGAATACAGAAAAAAGTATATAATCTCCCTTTTTACATGATAGTCTTAAAATGCTTGAATACTTTTCTACTCCTAAAGTCTTCTAATCTCCAGGATGATGATTTATTCTGTAATTTTCCCTATGTGATCGTGATTTGAATCCCTTCTCTATCTGTCACTCTCCTGTCCCAGTGTTTTTTGTTCTTCTGTATCTGAACACATTAGTTAAGACTCCCTTTGCTATGATCAACCGAAACAAACTTGAGTTTATAAGCCCAAAAGTAAGAGGAGAGACATAATTAGAAGAATGCAAAGGAATCCTTTTTACACCAATGTGGAGAATTCATCTTACCCACAAAAGACTATGTGGAGCGATCAGAAAACCATCCCAAGCCAAAGTTCCCCATTTCTCATGTCTCCTTCCATCTGCATAACAATTCTGTCTTCTCATTTTCAATGTCCTCCTTCTTTTATGTTTGCTTACTATTTTGTTCTGCTGCCTAAATACTGGCCTAGAGATTCTATCTCAGGTCAAGATCAACAGGAATTTTTCATGTAACCTTTCCATGAAAAAGATTCTGACATGACCCAGTTTGGACGTGAGGGATAACCTCTTGTCTGCCCAATGCACTCTGTCTCGAAGGGGTGGGGTTGTCTGCTAGAGGCTCAACCAGGGACTGGGGCACAGATAATACAAACAAAACAAGTTGAGCAGACAGCTTTAAATATGGAACTCAGAGCTAAAATATAAAACTCCAGGACTGACACAGGTAACATCAGAGTAGCATAACGTGATGTCAGCAGAGATGAAATTAGTATATTTCATTTTACAGATCAGGAAACTGAGATATAGCTTAAGTGAATGTCTTGAAGTTTTGTGGTTTTGTGGATAAATAACAATAGTAGTGCTATCTCCAGAGTAGGGGTTTGGAAGCCTGCCACCACCAATAGGCAAATTCTAAAGGAAAAGGTTGATGAGAAAGGAAAGGTTTTTATTCAAATGCTGCACAATATGGGGAATGGCAGACTCTTGTCTCAAAGCCCATTCACTCCAGGAAACCCACAGAAAAGCCCAGTTATCCCTGGTCAGACCAAAACCAAAGCCAGTTTCCAGAGTTTCTTCTCCCATTTAAAGTAACATCCATTAGGTAGGAACCACAGGTGGCAGTCAAGTGGTCACCCAGGCAGCTCTGCTTTTCTCCCAGCTACTGGCAGGCCTCAAACTCCCTTCTGGAACCACATGTGGGGCTGACACCGCCATCAGCCTTGCAGCTTCCGAAGTCAAAAGGTCCTGCAAATGCACCAGCCAGTATGTTTGCAAAGTGGGTGAAGAAGCCTCCATTACTTCCATTGAGATTATATTAGTTTTGGGTGTGGGAGGAGCCAGGTGCTTTCTCGAAAATGCCTAATTAACTTCCCAAACTTCTGGGAACTCCAGGAGGATCCACTTCCCCCTATCCGCACCAATCCCTTCTATTCCCCAGGACAGACTGACAGGTTTCGTTGATCCCATACCTCCCCCTGCCACCATTCTGACCTCTATGGTACATGCGCCTGCCTTCCCTTGGTTCCACCCCAACTCAGGTACTTGAAAGGGATAGGAGGGCTTTTCCCCCTATCCAATTATGTTGTCAGCCTCACACATGCTCAGTATAATACTTTCTCCTGCCACCATCTTTCCTGAGGGTGGGGATCTGCTGCCAGGAGCAGGACACTCCGCATTGGGGGTGGACCATTCTCAAAGTGCCAGCTTGGTTAACCAGACACCGTGACCCCGCCTGCTGCCTTGCCTCACTGCTTTGGATGGCTCCCAATCTCCTCCGGTGGCCTCTCCTGTTCCCCACCCACCCTCTGCGTGCTCCCAGAGGTCTGGCCAAGCTATTGCTATCACTAACACATTTCTTTTGAATCCCACTTTATTCCCCCAGGAAGTTTTTCATGGAAAGATTTTTCTAACAAAATACTTCTCTCACCAAAATCTGAAAAAATAATTACCATAGACCTAATGATGCCAGCCAGAGAAAATACTCAAACTTTCATATGAAAATTATTTCATGTTGAAATACTACTACCAGAATTCCCTTGCATTCAAAATGTCAGGTACATGAAAATTTGCCTAACACAACCATGGAACAAATTCTAAATTATTAATATTTTATATTACATCATTGATCTTTCTCTGCTATAAACATCTTAAATGAATTATCCAAGAGAAAACCTTTAATAATTTTTGAAAAATAAAAGGTTAAAATGATTTTAACCAGCTATTTCTATACCACTTTTGAATTTGATTTTTTTTAATTTCTTCTTGCGTTGTCCATATTTCCTTACTTTCTGTATTTTTGATGCTCTGGACTTTGGGGCCTTGATTCTGGAGGAACTACTCTTTCCAGAGCTAGTTAATTCCTAGAGATAGCAAATTACTCCCCTACTAGTATGCCTTTGGCCTAGAAATCAACCAATCCGAAACCCACAACCTCAACTACCTCCTTTATCAGCCTTTTCCACAAGCCAATATTCCCTCTGTGATAAATCACCCCAGGACAGGTACCAGACAATTAGACCCTACCCCTGTAGAGTCAACTGAAATTATTCAAACTATCCAATCCTAAATTTGCTCAGCATACCCACCCTACTTCACTCATTCATCCTTCAAAGCTCAAAAAAAGTCTCTGGATAATAATCTCTCTCTCTTTCTTCCACCTCCTGATCATCCCTGGTCTTTCCCCATGTGAATCTGCACAGCCAGCATTCCAGTTTGGAGGGGTCTGTGATCATAAACCTCTTCAATCACAATAATCATTTCCATGTCTGCAGTTTGTACACATTCCCTGCCTACTTTTTCACTCCACAAAGTCTATTTGGCCAAGTTACCTGTGATCAGAGTCTGTGCTCAATGTGAGGACCTATTCCCTGCCAGGCATTGCAATTGGACAATGACAATCCAGAGACTCTATATACATGTAGACATCAATATTTTTTCAGTACAATTTACATTTTATTTTCTCCAGAGAATTTTTCTTTGGTCCTTAAGGACTTAGCTCCTTACATAGGCTTTGGCAGAAATCATTGGGTGGCATCTGCAGGTCCAAATTAGTGTGGGAGGGGGGCCAGGGTTTGTCCTTCCAGGCTTCATAGGGACGAGTCCTGACTACCTTGCTGTGAATGGCACAGTGCACACAGTAATGTAGTTTCACATACAGCTTGAGAAACACATTGGCATCAAAGACACTTGCTTTGGAAATGTCCCTAATGCCTGTCATCTTTTATGTATTTCTAACCATGAACTTCTTAATGGCCCTGTCCTTGGGCATGCAGTGGGCACAGCTGATGCAGGGAATAGGCTGCGAATAGTTGTGGCCCTTGGGGCCACCACCACTGTTCCTTCTTTTCTGGGTCATCTTGGAAGCAAGTACCCAACTGAAGATACTGATTTTTGTTTTGGGCAATATTTTCCTCAGTCCTTTCATCCTTATATTGTTGAGGGGGAAAAATTCATAGTTTAATCACTCTGTTTTGAGTTTTTTCCAAGGTTTTTTGCTTAGAAGGCCCTCTGTTAATAGTGCTAATTCCTCTTCATAGAAAAATAAATTACTAATTTTTAAGAAAACTTGTTGCCCAATAATACTCATGTAAGTGATTTGTTTATTGTATGCATTGGCTAAAGTAATCTGGAAACAATCTAAATGCTTATTTTAAGTCACTATTTAAATAAATTAGGTTGTCCAAGTAATATGCTAGCAAGGCTTTTGGGGAGAAATGGCATAGGATAAATAAGACAATTTCTATTCTCAGATAATCTGGTGAAGGCAATAAAATACACAGACATTACTACCATTCAAGACAGGATATAAGAGCAATGAGGTAGATTATAGAGTGTTTGTGGGGGGTAAAGGTATAAAAGGAAGAACAGCTTAAATATGACAGGGAAGACAACCTGATTTCATACCTAGAAAACTCAAGATAGGGCACTGAAGAGCCATTAAAACCAACAAGTGAGTCTGAGAAGAGGGTTACATAGAAGAGCAGACAACAGCCAAGGGGTTTTGCTATATCAGCAATATCCCATCACAAAATCCAAGGGAAGGAAATACCTATTCATGTCCACAACCAAAACCATAAGTGTAGGAATAAATCTAATGAGAAATGGGCAAGACCTGCTTGACTACAGCCATAAAACTTTACCAAGTTCCATAAAACATAATTGAATAAATGGAGAGATGCCCCATGTTATTACATAAAAAAAGATTCATTATTGCAAAGTGACAGTCCTCAAATTGATTTGTTATTCAATATATTCCAATAAAAAGTCCAATCAATTTCTTTTTGGAATTTGATGAATAGATTCCAAGTTTATCCTGGAAAAGACAGTAAGCAAGGAGAACCAAGAAAATGTCAAAAGAAATAAAAGGAAAAGAAGGGAGAGGAGACATTTTCTGCCATATAGTATAGCATACTCTAAAGGTAAACTATCAATAATTAAAATGGCATGATATTCATGAAGGATTAGATAAGTAGATTAAATTGGAAAAATAAAATATTCCAGAAATGAACCCCATATATATGGGAATTTAATATGTGATAAAGAAGGCATTTCATTAGCAGAAAGAATGAACTACCCCAGTGCATGATGCTGTCCTCGAATCCAGTCTTTTCCCCTATAGAAAAAGGTGCTGTGCAGGGTGGGGAGACTCCTGGCATGGGAGTCAGAGAAACCTGGATTTGAATCACAGCTGCACCAATTAAAGCGGTATTACCTTGAACATGTTTCCTCAGTTCTCTGAACTTTCTTTGAAAAATGAAGAAGTCAATCCATGTCATCTACCTCACATGATTGTGATGACAAATAAAAGAATCTGTACATATAAACAGAGTTTGCATTGTACAGGCACACCTTGGAGATACTGTAGTTCCAATTCTAGACCACTATAATAAAGTGAGTATCATAAAACTAATTAAATAAATGAATGAATGAATGAATGAATGAATAGGTTGTGACAAAAAGCTATTATCCAACTGAACAAAATATGGTATGTATCATTATTCACTATTACAGAAATATCTCTTATACTATCAGACTTCTGAGCAGCATGTATGGCCTCAGGCACATAAAGATTACAAGTAATATGTAACTATGATTATGTAATATATAATTATATTTTATACATATGCCATTAAATGCATAAATTTTTCAAGAAGACTTTAGAAAGAAAATGATAGAAGTATATTTGGAGAAAGAAACTTGAAAGGGATAGGAATGGGAAAAAGAGGGTCATGGTATTGTTTATTTATTATTTTATAATTTTTGTGAAACTGAATCTTTAAAAACTTATACTTTCATTTTTATTAGATTTTTAAAAGTCTGTCTATTATGCAAACATTTTATATTTACTTCTGTTTTCATCCAGATTATTTATAAATCTTCATTTCTTTTCCAATCTAAAGTTTTGCATTCATGTTCCCAAACAAAAACGTAACTTCACAACTTACTAAAATTTGCAAAAACATAATTTTAAAATATTTAAATAACATTACATAATTTAATAATATAGTAATAATATATTATAGTAATAATAATATAATAATTTAATAATATTAGTTACTGTAATACTATAGTAAAAATTTGTAATAATATAGTACAAAGAAAAACTGTCAACCAAAAACCCCATAATCTGGCAAAACTTTTTCAAAAGTGAGGGAGAAATTAAACCATTACCACTAAACACAATTTGAGGAAGTTTGTTACCACTAGAACTTCCATGTAAGTAATTCTCAAGAAAATCCTGCAGGTTGAAATAAAAGAACATCTAACAATAGTTCAAGCTATATGAACAAGTAAACATCCCAAGAAAAGTAAATACATGGGCAGTTATAAAAGCTAATGTTGTTGTAACAACGGCTGGTAACTCTACGTTTGTATTCCACATAACTGAAGGTGCTAACACATCTCAAAATGTAGCGCATATGTTGTGGCCCACCGTATAAAAAGATGTGACTGTGAGACACCAGCCACTGGAAAGAGAGGAGATGAAACTGTAACCAGCAGTTTTTGCAGGTAATTGAAGTTAAGCTGATAGAAATTCAATTAGAGAGTTGAACTTTATGTTGTTGAATGCAATCCCTGTGGCAACCACAAAGACAATATCTATGAAATATAAGCAAAGGAAATAAAAAAGAAAGGTAAATGTGTCTCTGAAGGAAATTATCTAAACACAACAGAATGCAGTAATGCTGACAATGAGGGACAAAACAAGCTATGAGGCATATATAAAGCAAAGAGTAAAGTGACAGAAGTAAGTCCTTCCTTATCAGTAATTACTTTGAATGTAAATGGATTAAACTCTTCAATAAAAACACAAGATTGGTGGAATGGATGCAAAGACATAATCTAACTGTATGCTATCTATAAGAGACTCACTTTATGTATTTATTCTGTCAGCTTCATCCACTGTACTGTTGATCCCCTGTAAATTGTTCTTCATTTCAATTAGTGTATCCTTTATTTCTGACTGAATTTTTTTTTATGCTGTTGAGATCCTTGCTAAGTTCCCTGAGCATCCTTATAAGCAGTGTTTTGAATTCTGCATCTGACAGATTGCTTGTCTCCATTTTGTTTAGTTTATTCTCTGGAGTTTTGTTCTACTCTTTCATTTGGGCCTTGTTTCATTGTCTCCTCATTTTGGCAGTCTTCTGTGTTTGTTTCTATGTATTAGACAGAGCTGCTACATCTCCCAGGCTTAATACAATGACTTAATACAGTAGGTGTCCTCTAGGGTCCATGGCACAGCCTCCCCTATCACCCAAGATGGGTACTCAAGGTACGCCCATCATGTGGGCTATGTGTACTGTCTTGTTGTAGTTAAGCCTTGATTGCTGTTGGCACATCTAGTGTCAGCCACTGCCTATGTTCTGTCTGTGGTTACACAGCGTAAACTACAGAGTGATCTGCAGATGACAGCAACATTTGCTGGGCTTGGAGTTACCCAGGCAAGACCAGCTGCTGCTAGTGGTGGGCCTTAGGAAACTTAGCAAGAGGTACAGGGCTCATTGAAGCCAGATGCTGCTTGTTTAAGAGAATTTAGGAAAGTCCGAAGCATGAGTCAAGAGAAGCCGCTCATGTGGAAAAGCCACTACAGCTCGGGTAAGCCCAAAATTTGGGTGGGGCAGGGCCTCAGTGAATCACCCGGGTGGAGCAAACTGTTGAGCCAGGTTGATGGAGTCTCAGATATGGTGCCCACCTGCCAGCTCTATGGTTCTGTGAGGGAAGGGCTCAGAAAAGTAACAATGGCCTCTGCCAGCATTTCTGTCTGAAGGAAAGCTGCCTCCCAGCTCTCACCTGATGCCAAACAATTCCAAAGGCACAAATAGAATAAAAGTAAAAGAATGAAAAAAAGACATTCCATGCAAGTAGTAACCAAAAGAAAGCATAGGTGTGTATACAAATATTAGACAAAGTATACTTTAAGTCACAATATTTAAAAGAGACAAAGGATATTATATATCAATAAAAGGTTCAATATAGAAAGCAGATATAACAATTATAAACACTTAAAATATGACAATTAAAACACATCAAATATATAAAGCAAAAATTGGCAGAGTTAAAGGGAAAAATAGTTCTACAATAATAGTTAGAAATTTCAATACCCCACTCTCAGGAAAGGATAGAGCAGCCAAATGGAAGACAAATAAGGAAATAAAGGAGTTAAAAAAGAAGCACAATAAAGTAACTACATCCAACATACATACAAAGAACACTCTAAAGCATACACATTCTTCTCAAATGCATATAGGACATTACCAGAATAGACCATATGTTAGGCCACAAATTATGTGTCATCAGATTTAAAAATATAAATGTCATAAATGTGTTCTCTGAGTACAATGCATTTTCCAGGAAAACTGAAAAATTCACAAATCTGAAGAAATTAAGCAACACACGTTTCTTTTATTTAAATCCTCACCCAAAGATATGTTTATTGATTTGGAGAAAGAAGAAGGTGGAGGGGGGAGAGAGAGGGAGAAACATCGATTTAAGAAAGAAACATCCATCAGTTGCACCCCAGCTGAGGATCAAAGCCACAACTTAGGTATGTGCCCTGACCAGGGATCAAACCTGCACCATTTTGGTGTATGGGACGATGTTCCAACCTACTGAGCACCTGGCCAGTGCTAATCAACATACTCTTCAAAAACCAATGAATCAAAGGAAAAATTGCAAGGAAAATTAAAAAACAAAAACACAGCACACCTATTCTTATAGAATACAGTGAAAGAAGTGCTGAGGGAGGATTTACAGCTCTTTACTTATTGTTTACATTACAAAACAAGAAGGATTTCAAATCAATAGCCCATTACAACTTAAGGAACTAGAAAAAGAAAAAACTACACCCAAAACTAGCAGAAGGAAGAGAATAATTTAGAGCACAAGTAACTGAAACAAAATTGAAGAGTAATACAGAAAAATCAATAAAACCAAAAGTTGAGGTTTAGAAAGATCAGCAAAACTCGTTAAACTAGCTGGATTAACTAAGAAAAGGAAAGACTCAAATTTTTACTAAAATAAAAATGAAAATGGGGATATTACTACTGAATCTATGGAAGTACAAAGGATTATAAGAGAGTACTATGAAGAATTATATATTAAAAATTTGGATAACCTAGATGAAATGGACAAATTTCAAGAAACACAAAACCTAGCAAGACTAAATTATGAAGAAATAAAAAAATATGAACACACAAATGACAAGTAAAATATTTAGGAATTAACTACAGAGATGAAAGACTTGCACAATAAAATCTACAAAATATTGCTCCCTATTGCCAGAGGAATAAAGTGCCCAGGTCCTTTTAGGACTCTTGGTCTTTGGGGAGTGACACAAATGGAGTGAGGAAAAAAGGAGAAAAATTCCCTGGATTCCTGCAGGATTAATTTATTTGAAAAGGAAATAATAGAAAAATATTCAACATTCAAAAGTCTTCTAAGGAAAATGAAGGTAAACCACAGAACATGCCAAAGGCCAAGAAAGACCACTTTTCATAAGATGTACCTCAGGAGGCAGAAGGAAATCCTCAATCTTCTGAAGAAGGTGTAAGTCAGGAAGCAGAAGGAAACCTTAGAAATGGGCTGACTCAACCTTGTCCAGGGATTTAAAAAGGACAATCTCATTAGGCATTTGGACCGTGAAGAGATGATAAAAGGAGTAGATGAGCTGGAAAGGCTTAGGGAAGAAATAAAAGTTAAGAAACAAGTTTGTGATGATGCATTGGAAACAAAGACGTTCCACGCAGACATCCCTATCCTGTGTGCTTTAGGCTTTGAATTTTTTTTTTAATTTTTTAAATCTAATAGTAAAATCTGGCCCCTGCTTTCTTTCTGTTAGCATTTCCTGATGTATGTTTTACCTTTGTTTTACTTTTAATCATCTGGTGGAATTTTGTTTTAGATAGATTCCTTGTTACCAGCATCTTACTGAATTTTATATTTTGACCCATTCTCCAGGCCTGTTTTTCAGTTGGGAAGTTTCAAACAAATGCATGAAAATATGTTCATCCCATATTGTAAAGTAAAACATAACAAGTTACAAAGCAGCATATTTAGTACCTGTTCACATTATGTAGGATAAAAATCCCAAATTGCGTGTGTGTGCATATTTATGTACATACATCAAAAACTTAACTGTGCTTATTTCTGTGTGGTAAAAGTTTTAATTCTGCTTATATGTAATTTTTAATGAACATATGTCACAGAAAAAATTTAAAAACTTTAAGTAAGAGAATCAAGTAATTTGCAACCAACTTATAAGGCAAAGGGGGCACCTAAACTCTTGATGAAATACCTATTAACCTCAAATGGAAACCTCATATCACCTCTGGATCTCTGAGCCAAAGGAGTAAAACTGGCAATTATTATAGAAAAAATAAGCTACAAAATACAGCTGAAAGAAAATAAATAAATAGAAACACATCCCATGTTCATGGATTAGAAGACTTAAAATTAAGATGTCAGTACTACACAATGCAATGTGCAGATTCAGTGCAATCACTATCAAAATCCCAATGATAATTTTTATAGAAATATGAACCCACCCTAAAAGGCATACGGAATCTAAAGGGACCCCAAATAACCCAAACAGTCTTTAAATATAAGAACAACCTAGAGGACTCACACTTTCTGATTTTAAAGTAGAATAAAATTTACTTACTACAAAACTATAGTAATCAAGACAGCATGGTACTGGAACGGAATAAAGAAAACAAACAAACAAAAAAAAAAACCCTTCACATGTATGGTAAGATGATTTTGATGAATATGTTGGACCATTCAATATGGAAAAGACAGTCTTTTTAACAAATGATGGTGGGCAAACTGGATATCCATATGCTAAAGAATTAAGTCGGACACATACCTAATACTACACACAAAAATTAACCCAAAATGTGTCAAAGACACAAATTTAAGACTTAAAACTCTGAAATTCTGACAAGAAAATATATGTTAAAAGTTTTGTGAAACTGGATTCAGCAGTGATTTCTCAGGTATGACACCAAAACAAAGGTAACCAAACAAAAAATAGACAAATCAGATTTCATAAAAATTTAAACATTTTGTGTATCAAAAAAACTGATATCAACAGATTAAAAAGGCAATCCATAGAATGGAATAAAATATTTTCAAATCTTTTCTCTGATAAAGGTAAATATCTAGGCTATATATAGCACTCCTAACTCAAAATAAAAAATAAATAAATAAATAAATAAAACAAGAAACAACTTGATCCAAACTCAATTCAAAAATGAGCAAAAAACTTGAAGTAGTTCCTCCAAAGAAGATATATGAATGATCAATAAGCACCTAAAAAGATGCCGAAGATCATTAACCACAAGAGAAATGCAAATCAAAACTACAATGAGATACCATCTCATATCCATTAGGATAGTTACTATAAAAAAATCAGAAGTATTGGTGAGGATGTGGAGTGATCAGAATTCTTATGCACTGTTAATAGGGATGATTCAGCTGCTGTGGAAAACAATGGCAATTCCTCAAAAAAAATAAAAATAGAATTACCATGATTTAGCAATTCCACATGTGTATATACACCTAAGAGAATGCAAAGCAGGGTCTTAAAGAGATATTTGTACACCTGTGCTCACAGTAACATTATTCATAATAACTAAAATGTGGAAGCACCCTGAATGTCCGCTGATGGATGAATGGATAAGTAGAATGTGGTATACACATATAATGGAAAGCTGTTTGTATTTAAAAAGCAAGAAAATGTTGATATGCTACAATATGAATCAACCTTTATGAAAGTATGCTAACTGAAATAAATCAATTACAGAAAGACAAATACTCTATGATTCCACTTATGAGTTAATTAAAATAGTCAAAATCATAGACAGAAAGTAGAAAGGTGGTTGCTAGAGACTGAGAGGAAGGGTGAATAGTGGCTTATTGTTTAATGTGTGTAGAGTTTCAGGAGATGGATGGGGCTTATGGTTGTACAATATTATGAATATATTTAATGCCACTTAAATGTTAAGATGGTAAATTTTTTGTTATGTGTTCTTCACTACAATTTTTCTTTAAATTGAAAGAAAAATAAAAAATGAAATTTTAATAGGGTTTGGTTGTACTAGTGTATCTATTTGTCAAAACTCAGCAATTGTATGTCTAATATTTGTATGTCATTGTTACATAAATTTTACTCCAAAAGAAGAAATTGTATTAAATACTGAACTCTGGTTAAAGATGTGTATGCTGAATTATCTAGATAGAAATGTACTAATATCTGCAATTACTTTGAAATATATAAGAAAAGTAAGACAGATAGGAGGGTGCATAGAGGGATGCATAGATGCATGCATGTGTTATAGACTAAGTACATTGTCCAGGGCAATGTGAAAAGTAGAATCTAGGCTTTGGGTGTGTAGGTGTTTAGTATAAAATTTTCTCAACTTTGCTCTATGTTTAAAATTTTAGGAAAAATGCATTTATTAAAAAGCAAATGGAGCCATTCAAACATATGAGCAGTTTCAGGTTATTTAGTTTAGGAGTAAATAGCTCTTCATATTTTACCAGTTACTGGAGTTGGTTTATAACAGAGTACACTCATCAATTTTATAATCGTGAATCATTTCATAATGATATGAAAAGTGCCCTCTTTAAGAAGTCGTAAAAAAGTATGATGCATTTGGGAGATACTGTCGTCCATAATAAAATTAAAGTATTGGCTCCCAAACAGTAAATTTCAATTATTACAAAAATTCTGTTTTGGTGAAATAGTCCCTTCCCTGTAATGGTGACTACATGGCTTTTATTTCCAAATGAGAAAATGTTTGGATATTAATCAAATCATACACATAGAATGCTTAGTTTATTTTCTTGTTTTTCAGAACCCGCACTTCCTTAATTCATTTACATTTCTAATTCAGCCAGTAATTTGCCTATTTGTTTCTAATCTTCTGAAAAGGTATGACAAATTGTAATGTAATCTATTTCAATGTTATGAATTGGTCCAAATGTACATTAAATCAGTTATGAAAACTAAGTATTCAATGTCCACTTTGGTATCTTTCAGATACAAGGACAGTCTTAAAAGTAATTTTGCAGTGGATCTAATGAATTCTGGTAGTGTAAGTAATGGAAATGTAATATATTTAACTGGTCCTCTTAGTTATCATTTCTTCAACTTTTTAAAATAAAATTTATGATTTTGAGTGAGGCTGCTGTCTTTTGACAGGTGCATGTGAGCAAAGAATGGTAAGAGAAGATGGGTAAAAGTAATCAAAGATAGGAGAACTGATGAACATGGGTGGAGGTGATGCTGATTTCACAGCCCAAATAGTGTATTTGCAAATAGAATGCTTTCAGATGATTTGCAAAGCTAACTAAAGATTTCCCTAGTTTCATTTTCTCAGTGTTCTGCAGTAAAATGCCTATTAAAATGCCTGCAGCATTTTTAAATGTAATTTTACTTTCCATTAGAAACAAAAGCATGTGAGTGAATTTCCATTTACTTGAATTTCTTTACATTATGTTAAAAAAAAGTAGACTTGCGGTTAATTAGCTGTGTGAGCTTTAACAAGGCATTTTATTTATCTTGGACTCATTTACTCTACCTTTAATATAGATACAATAGATAATAATATGAGAATTTAATGAGAAAGTGTATATACAAATACTTGCAAGCTGTGGAGTATACAAATGTGAATTCACGCTATTATCTGTGGCTTTTTACATAGCTGAGCCAAGGGCTATAAAAAGGATTTCCTATAGTATAAAACAAGGCTCCCGATAGGAAGAATTGGGCTGTCCAGAAAGTTCATTCTCTGTTTAGGTAAAAATGAAAGACCCATTTTTATTTTCACCAATAACTTTATTGAACAACATATTCACCATTTTGTTCTGCTACCTTCTGCCATCTTTCAGGCAACTTCATAATTCTATCTTCCCAAAACTTTTTATCTTTTTGAGCAAAGAACTGTTCCAGGTGTCTTTTACAGTCTTCCAGGGAGTTGAATTTTTTCCATTAAGATAATTTTATAACAACCAAAATAAATGGAAATACAAAGGTGTCATGTCTGGTGAATATAGTAGATGGATCAGAACTTCTCAGGCAAGCTGTAACAGTTTTTGCCTGGTCATACAAACATATGGTCTTGTATCATGATGGAAGATTACGCATATTCTGTCAACTAATTCCAGACGCGTTTCATAGAGTGCTGCTTTCAGTTGGTCTAATTGGGAGCAGTACTTGTTGGAATCAATCGTTTGTTTTTCCAGAAGGAACTCATAATAGTGGACTCCCTTGCACCCCCACCATGTACACAGCATCACTAGTCAGTTACCGTGAAGGTTAAGTGATATCCAGGTAACTGAACAGGAGTAACTTCTGAGAACTCCTGCACAGAGCACAAGGACCATCATCCCTGTAAGACTGAGAGACTGCTGAGAAGGGTTGGAAGATAGAATACAAACGTAACACTGATGGAAAGGGAACACAAACAGCATGTGCTAGGGTGTAGGGTACCTCTGCAACTAGGGAAAGAGATATATACATTTTAGTAAGAAATTGCTACAATAAAAATATAACCAATTAAGAATTATTAGAACTGAAAACCAACAAACTAGACAAATATTTCAACAATGGAATTTATTTCAAATAAGAAACTTATGAGTAATTTGCCATTGATCAATGTTCTGATTTCAATTGGACTGTGATATACACTGACAAAAGAATTAAGGGGGGTTACTGGGCATCTTGTGGTACCTCCCACACCCTTGGGGTTGGCGCAGCTCACAGTGATCTGCACCTTTTCATCTTTGCAGAAAACTGGCAATAATATACATACTTCTTGATCATAGAAATGCAAATGAATTTTGTCTAGAGGAGATAAGTTGATTCTCCTTCCAAGAAGTCACTTTTTTATCTATTTTAAAAGTGAATTTCAGCATTTCTGATCACCTAAGTAGATGTATTTGCTCTTTGCATTCTCCTTTGAATTAGAAAATTTTTAATACTTTACTAACTCCTTCGTGTATCAATTTCCTAGTGCTGCTGTAACAAAGCACCAGAAGTTCGGTGGCTTAAAAGAACGCACATTTATTCTCTGATTGTTAATGGAGTCAAGAAGTTTGAAATCAAGGTATCAGTAGGCCTGAACTCTCTCTGAGTCTCTAGGGCACAATCCTGTCATGAATCGTCTGGCTTCTAGTGGTTGTTGACAATACATGGACTTAGTTTGCATCTGCACCACTCCAGCCTTGGCCTAAATAGTCACATGGCCTTCTCCACTGTGTCTCTGGGTCCCTCTGTCTTCACAAGCCCTTTGTATGAGGAGACCAGTCATTTGATTGAGTACCAAGCCTAATCCAATATGACCTCGTCTTAACTTGATCATATCTACCAATACCCCATTTCCAGATAAGTTAACATTGACAGATTCGGAGGGTTAGGACTTCAGCATACCTTTTTGGAGAGTACAAAACATTAATTAACTCATTAATTAATGAATTAGGGAAAACCTATAAAACTGCTGATTTTATCTTTTGTGAGATTCATGGTTTTGCCTTTTAAAGAGCTATAGTTCAATAAAACTAACATTTTATAAAAGAAACATAACCCACTGCCATTATATATATTTAACAGCTAAAATCTAAACTGTGGGCTTTCTGGGGACAGGTTTATTGTCCTTTCTTGCTCATCCCCAGTATATGATAAAATGTTTGGTACTATAGTATGCATTTGATAAGTGTTGGATTTAAATCAAAATATGGGTATTTTAGTTCATCTACATGTGTGTACTTTGTGAACACTCCATACAACTCTGTTAGGAGTCCACTAGCCATTTCCCTTTCTCAGTAAGGATTCAACATGAGAAGGGTGGATTGCTCAGGATGTAAGGGAGCTGCTGCAGGGCTCCAGCTGTGCATGGCAGGGCCTGGGTCACATCAGAATGGAGGACCTGGGTAAAATGTCAGAGAAGCGTATTCCGAATTTGGAGGTAAACGCTAGGAAAGGTGAAGGGAGAATCCAGTATGACATCAATGTCTAGGAAAATTAAAACAAACATAAACCATCACTTCGATGTTCTGGAAGTTAATCTTCCGGTAATGAAGGAAGTCCACAGTCTGAGGGAGACTGATTAAAGAACTCCTAACACCCTAAATTCAAGGGCTCTTGGAGTCAAGCCTCTTCATTTTATTGCACATTATCTGACTTTCAGAGAAGGTAGGTGGCCAGATTACACAATCCAGATAGTGAGAGAACAGGGCATCCTGACTCTCAGTACATTGGTCTCACACTGAACTGAGATTTCTCCCCCAGGAACGAATCTTCACATCAACCTCTGCCACCAATAATAAAGAGAACACCAGAAACAGTTAGTTCATACACAGATTGGCATGCTGTGTTAGTGACAAATTTTTACTAGATGGCTGTTTCAGTAGTGCGATCATTCGCTGTCCTCCCTCTGCCTTAGGTAAGCAGGCTTTCACCCATCATCTCTCTATTGTCCTGGATCAGTGGAGAACATTATGTGAATCCTAACATCCGAGGTTTCAGTGGTCAGTCTCTCTTTATCTTTTCAGATCCATTCTCTACCCTCTCTCTGTCTTGCTGTGTTTCCCAAGCAGTAGACCCTTAGAGCAAGGATCCCCAACCAGGCTGCATAGCAGGAGGTGCGGTGAGGTGGGGTGGGGTGGGGTGGGAGGTGAAGCTTCATCTGTATTTACAGCCTCTCCCCATCACTTGCATTACTGCCTGAGCTCTGCCTCCTGTCAGATCAGCACCACATTAGATTCTCATAAGAAAGTGAACCCTACTGTAAACTGTGCGTGCAAGGGATCTAGGCTGCATGCTCCTTATGAGGAGAATCTAATGCCTGATGATCTGAGGTGGAGCTGAGGCAGTGATGCTTCTGCTGGGGAACGGCTGCAAATTCAGATCATCATTAGCAGAGAAGTTTGACTGCACAGAGACCATGATAAGTCAAATGCTTGCAGACTCATATGAAAACCCTATCAGTGAGTGGCAAGCGACAATTAAGCTGCATCTAGTGGCAGGCTATAATGCCATCCCCTCACCCCCGGCCCATAGAAAAATTGCCTTCCATGAAACTGGTCCCTGGTGCCAAAAAGTTTGGGGACTGCTGCCTTAGAGAATGTATCCCTCAGGTTTCTTGTTTTCTCGTTTCGAGTGGATTTTACCAAAAGAAGCCATGGGCAAGAGATCCAAAACTGAGCAGAGAAAGGCTGGGGCATTGGGGTCATTTCCTCCTGTTTTCTTTCTCTGTAACCATACCACTACCCTCCCTCCCACATACACACACACTTACGCACACATGCCAGGTCCATGTTTTCTGGCATTGCCTGCATTCCTTCATGACAATGACCCCTCAGAGGTGGCCCTTTATCCATGGCTGCCCATAGCAGGCATCAACACATTACTTTTCCTCTTGTCCTTCAGGCCTTGGGATGATAACATCCACCGTTGAGTACCGGTGGTTGCCTCCATCCCACCCTTGGCTCCCTTGTTGCCCACACATCTGCAAGCCGTCCTTTACAAAGAGTCTTCAGTTGAACCATCTGAATGAAGTTCTGTTTTATGCTGAAACACCTACTGGCATAGTGGTTATTCAACAAAATTCAGCATCTGTCAGCCCTGAATTTATATATCACTTAAATACATATGCCATAATGACAAACCACTTAAAACTAGATATTTATGGCATAAAAGGTTAAAGGACTAATGTTTTCAGATGGATTTATTCACAAAACCCTGAGGCTTCTTTCTTTACACACACACACACACACACACACACACACACACACACACTTTCCATGTTCACCACATTCTTGTTGCTTTCTAAAATCTTCTTTCTTCTTTCCATGACATCTCGATGAACCATAAATCTAACATTATTAGAAAGAACTTCAGTATACCAGGAGGTGAAATAATAGCATTTGCAGTATTGTAGAACTATGCAGGACCTTCCGTCTTTCAGCCACGCAATCACACACAGCAGTTCCTGTAAGTTGTTGGAGGACCACCCGGACTTCCAATTTCCCAAGTAGTAACTGTTTAGAAAACTGCCTACATATCTGCAATATGCATTTCTGGAAATAATATTAGGTTAAAGTATCTATAAAATATTTAGACATGGAAAATCATTTTTACCGCTGACCCCTCTAATATATAAGCCCCTGAAGTCTCTTGTCAGAAAATCACCAGACTTCTATTACATTCATTTGCTTTTTCTTTTAAAGGAACAAGATTTGTTTCTCAATGTTTAATGTGGATTTAGTGCTAAAGCTAGGAAAAATATGCCCCATGGGGAAGTTAACAAGAAGAAACAATTAAATAAAAAAAGGAATCCACAAACTTTTTTTCACTTCACTTCTTTATAACTTCTTGGACAAGGGTAGAGGACATTATCCTGCAACTGAAACAAGAAACCAGAATTTTTATCCTGACTCTTTCTTTAACTCTGACAATGTGTAAGAAACAGTTTTTGCGGGCTAGTATTTTATCTGAGACATTTGGATAAGAAATTCATTAGGATCCCTTTAGCTTTTGGATTTCATACTCTGTCTGTAAATTGACATTTTTCTTTTTACCCTTCCAGGAGGACAGTCTAAGGGACTCTGTTGCACAGGAGGAAACTGCCTGGCAGCAAGACAGGAGGGGTTGACGGACAGGAATGCTGCTTCAGTTCTTAGTACTTCAAGTAACTACACTCAGGCCAGCAGTTAACACCCTTCCCTGGAAAGGTTGTGGGTGGCCGCATGTTGCAAAACTTGAGAGGAGAAAACATGCAGCATCTCTAGCTTTAGTTTCATTATGAAGATCTTTGTCAGACTGGTTCTATTCCCTCTGCCTTTTAATAATGCAGGGGGAAGTCTCTGTCCACTACCTAATGGGCCTCTGGGGAAATACACACAAATATCTTTAGATTGGTACCTGGGTCTCTGTGATCTCCAAGTGGATTTATGTCCACCCCTTACCTCATAAAATATGTAATTACTTTACCATCTGCTAAACTCTAGTCCCTCCAACATCTGGTAAATTTTCTCTCAGAACTGCACTTTTGTTGGGTTTTCAACCATTGCTTGAGCTCATTTAGTCATGTGTTATCCTTCACTTTTATAGTCTCCAGCTGGTCCCTGCCGAGCTGACCATCTCTTCCAGTTGCTTTGGCTGCCATCCGTAGGTGGAGTGTCAGGGGCCGCCTTTTCAATCTTGCAGGGATAGATCTTGCTATTAGGGATTTCAAAGAATGCTAGCTCATAGCCTCTGGGGCCTGCTGGGGTAAGAGATCAGGGACTGCCCAGATTTGGAAGGGGAAAGGGAAATGACACACAGCCCTATCTCCACTGGTGTCCTCGTAAGATGATCAGGGCTCAGTTACCTTCACTTTTCCTAAGGGCATTCTTTCTGCTTCATTAGTCTCCCCAGACCAAACATACCCCCAAAATGCAATAGGAATGTCAGGGAGAATCTGTTGGATCTTCATGGAGCAGAAGAACATAGGAAAGCTCAAGAATTTTAACATTAACTTAATTTTCCTGGTGTACCACAGACAGGGGCTGTAGACCTTGGCAACTGGCATGAAGACAACCATCTCTCTTTCCTTTGTCCCTCCTGCTACTCTGGTACTCAATTTCTCTTCTTTACTCTCTTCTTTTTTCTTCCTATTTTTCTTTCCCTTTCTCCCTACTGATCTCATATTCCAACCCCCTTTCTCAGGAAACCTGTCATGGTTTGCCTTCTCTTTTGTCTTATAAACTCAAGCTCTTTACTCTTCACATGAAAAAAAAAAAAAAAGATATACACCTGCCCTGGCTGGTGTGACTCTTTTAGAGCATCACCCTGGAAAACAAAAAGTCAGTGGTTCAATTCCCTGTCACAGTACTTACCTAGGTTGTGGTTTTGATCCTCTGGGGTACATACGGAGGCAACCAATCTATGTTTCTCTCTCACATCAATGTTCCTCTGTCTCTCCCCATCCCTCTCTCTCTAAAATTAATAAACATATCCTCAGGCTGGGATTAAAACATATATATAATATATATAATATATATGGGTGTATGTGTGTGTATACCCACTATATATGTATAGTGGGTATATATGTGTCCAGAAAAAGTCCAGCCATTGTTAATATAACAAGAATGGTTTGCGTAACATCTATGTAAACTGGCAGCCAAAGAGAGTGGACTGGAATGTGCATGTGTGAACAATGATGACTTCACTGTACTAATCAGTGGGTGCAGTAGACACTGTTGAGTGAGCGTGTGTACCGTGTGGCTACTGCATTCAAAATGACAGCAAGTAAAGCATCAAATCTGCATCAAATTTTGTGTTAAGCTTGAACGTTCCTCCATGGAAACTATTCAATGATTCAGGAGGCTTTTGGCAATGATGCAATGAGTACAGTGCTAATCAGGTGTGGCACAAATGCTTCAAACATGGTCAAGAATCTGTTGAAAAATTTCATGTTCCAGAAGGCCTGCAACAAGCAGAGCACCTGAGATCGTTGAACGTGTGTGGGCTGCAATGAACACAGATTGATGACTGATGGTACAAGAACTAGAAGCTGATCTGGGGATTCCAAAAACTACTGTGCCTGAGATTTTAACATAGGATCTTGGCACGAAGTGTGTCATGGCAAAATTCATTCCATGGCTTCTACTACCATAGCAGAAGGAACATCATGCTGCAGTTACTAATGATATATTCAAGCCTCTACCAATGAGCCATATTTCCTCGAGAAGGTCATAATTTTAAAGGGGACTGAGGTGTCATTGTACTATGTACAATGTTTCTTGTATCTTATATCTTCTTCAATAAATGTTTCTATTTTTATAGTGCCTGGCAGGATACTTTCTGTGCTCCTATTAACACTCAAGCCCTAGGTGAAATTACCTCTTTTCCCAACCATTGGGAATGAGTGAGGTGGGGGATGCAGTTGGGTTCCTTCTCACTCCCAAATCTCATACCTTCATACAAGTAGGTAAGGAGGTTTTCTTTCTTTCTTTCTTTCTTTTTAGATTTTATTTATTTATTTATTTATTTATTTATTTATTTATTTAGAGGAAGGATAAGGGAGGGGAAAAGAGAGGAAAAGAAACATCAATGTAGGAGAGAAACATCCATCTATTTCTTCTCGCATGCCCTCAACCAGGACCTGGCCTGCAACCCAGGAATGTGTCCTGACTGGGAATCAAACCAGTGACCTTTTGTTTTGCAGGATGACACCCAATCCACTTAGCCACAGCAGTCAGGGCCAGTAAGGAGATATTCAACTGATCCCGACACACTGTGTCTTTTTTTTTTTTTTAAACATTTGATTTATTTATCTTTAGAGGGGAAGGGAAGGAGAGAGGGAGAGAGAGAGAGAAACATCAATGTATGGTTGCCTCTGGTGCGCCCCCTGCTGGGAATTGGCCTCCTGCTGGGAACTGGCCTGTAACCCAGGCATGTGCCCTGACTGGGAATTGAACCACAATCCCTTGGTTCACAGGCCCACACTCAATCCACTGAGCTACACCAGCCAGGGCACACTGCATCTTTTATTACTGTTACCCTATGACACATGAAACATAATGGAGACCAATATTCCAGATTCTCCAAAAACAGAGAAAAAAGTTTTCTTGAAGATAATGGAATTTTTATTAAACTCACAAAATATAATTCTTTGTAATTGAAAAGGAGAAAAAATTTTACATCCTATAAAACCTTATAGCTAGTCATTCACCTTATGAAGATGAATGTGTAGAGGAAAAAGGCAGACTTCGTCTTATTTAACAAGAAGCACAAGAGCATCTGGAGGAAACAAGATTTAAGGGATCAAAGTTACATGCAAAGAGTGATTCTCGTGATCACAAAATAAAAATATTTTACAAAGTAAAATATACAATATGTATTATAGAACTCATTAATAATAAGACATTAAAATTCATTTCTATTCACTATTCTTTGGTTTACTAGATGATAGCTTGAGTTTTCTCTCATCAAAACTTCAGCAAGATATTTTACTTTTAGTTGCAGAAAATATACATTCTTAAAAGGCTTTTTTTTTATTTTCCAGGAAGTGAGCTTTCATCCAAATGTTAATGGTTATTTGATATACAGTTCAGAGTTATTGCAATCCTCTGTAATTTCCCTATAGTGCTGGAAATGGGTAAAAATTTATTTGAGATAAAAATTTGAGGGAATCTTTACTTAATATATTCAGCTATCCTAGAAAGGTATTTTCAACATCTGTCCCTCAACATATGGGGCTATAGAATCTTAGCTCAGCCAACAGTGACTTTTGACCAAAGGGTTTGTTCACAGTCTGTCTTTGCACAGAACATCTTTTTTTGTTGTTGTTTGTTTTATTTTAATTGTTGTTCTTGTACAGTTTTCTGTCTTCTACTCCCATCCCAGCCCACCACCCCAGCCCTCCCCACCTCCCTCCCATTTCCACCCCTCCCAGCTTTTGTCCATGTGTCTTTCATACTTGTTGCTCTAATCCCTTCCCCTTTTCCCTTGAAATTCCTATCCCTCTCCTCTCTTGTTCTCAGTTTCAGTATCTTTGGTTATATTATGCTTGTTTGTTTGTTCTGTTGATTAGGTTCCTGTTAAAGGTGAGATCATATGGTATTTGTCTTTCACCTCCTGGCTTATTTCACTTAGTCTTAAGTTTGATTTTTCTAATAGTCTCAGGAGTCCAGATCTAACACTCTTGACCTTTATAACTATTGCAAGATCCTTTACTCTTACTGTTTTCTGTTTTATTTCCCTTTCTTATTTCCAATTTCTCTCTTTTTCTAATTATTCCCCCAAAGAAATGAGTCATGGTTTGGGGAAATCAAAATGCTCTCAGCCATGGAAAATTAAATAGATGTAAATCCTGGAAAAAAAATGTTTCTGCTGAGTGGAGCTGTGTAACTGTCACTCCAGTTCCAAGCACTTCTGAGTAAGGACAAGGTGGTACAGATTCAGCAGAGTTTTAGAGAGGCAGTTTTAATATTAGTTTTTAAAAAGGGATCCAGGGGAGAAAGAGCTGATGAAGACAAATGAAAACTACTGCAGGGCGTCTGGCCAATCACGTGGACTAGCTCTACACTCTCTAGGGAAAATGGCACAGGGCAGAAGAGAGCTGACACTTCCTAAGAGAATGAGCAGAAATGTTGCTGTTCTGAACAGAGGTGACACAACAATGCAGAGTTGTTGAGATGGTGATTTCTCTTTGCCTACCCAGGATCCGGCACATCAGCCCTACAAGGATGGGCAGCTTCGGACGCATCCCCAGACAGTGCCCTTGGTGTGCACTTTGATGTTTTAAAAATGTCCTCAATATGCTTTTTGCCACCATCCACATTGGTGCTTCTAGCAGCCTCATACAGGAGTCAGAACAAAAAGGAAAAATTTCAGAGAAGCTCTCTGGTGTTGAAGATGATGACAGGTGTGTGAATTCCCACAGTATGCATCTGTAGACCCACAGAAATTCCTGAGGGAGCCATGTAGAATTTCTGCATGCACACTTTGAAGTAAGACTAGGACTTTGGGTTATTAAAATAATGTGATTTATTTAATGTGCATTTTTGGTTAGGACTGGTGATAACTAGGTAATAATTGCCTACTAACAAAGAGATTTCCAAGCTGGGATAAGGTTACTCTATGTAGGATGTTTCTAGGTAAACATTAATTAGAGCCTTTTAAAACTTCTTATAAATGCATTTATCATTAATTCCATTTTAAGTGGTTCATTGTAATTGACAAAACTCAGGATTTTAGTTTTTTAAAAGAAAACAATCAGAAAAAATTTGAGATGTTGAATAGCCACTAGAAAAAGAAGGAAGTAAAGGTCGAGGTTTGCTGCAGAGACAATTCTCTAATCAAACAGGCCTGCTCAAGGGAAAAGAATTTCAAAATGATGGGAGAGCTCACCATCCTCCCCCCAAAAAAATGTATATATACACACTATTATCAGGGGAGCATTGCTTCAGATTGCTTATTTTGTACATTAAGAAGAAAGCTTTAATTATTGATAATTTTATGACCAAAGATGCACTTGTTAAAGGCATCACTCAACAGAGTTAAATAAAGAAATAACAAACCTAATACTATCATTTGACAGTGTTCAAATGCCAGGAAAAAAATAAAAGGGATTTGCTGCACATTGTTAAAAAGGGCATTACTGTGTTTGTAAATCTTTGCTGTTATTACCAGGATATTAGCCCATCCTTCTGGAACCAGGTTTTCTGCCTTTAAATCTCATCTTTACTAATTTCTAGTTGGCTGTCCTTGGCTTCTTTAGCTGTGAACTTGAGATATAATAACATCTCAAGTTTAAACTTGAGATATAATAACAAGCTTGTTGTGCTCTATCAATTTACTGATATATTATATGTAGAATGCATGGAATTCAGCCTTCACATAACAACTAAGTTAAAAATATTTCT
Organism: Anoura caudifer; assembly: GCA_004027475.1. Classification (NCBI taxonomy): domain Eukaryota; kingdom Metazoa; phylum Chordata; class Mammalia; order Chiroptera; family Phyllostomidae; genus Anoura; species Anoura caudifer. The sequence goes on from PVKU01003776.1 coordinate 117,007, forward strand.
TTTAAAACATTAACAATTATGATGTTTAAAAGTAAATATGTATTTATACTTTAGATTTAAAAGATGGTTTCTCTATTGCCCATCTAAACATCATCTATACTACAGTCTTTTCATATTACTTAACAAGAAAGAAAGTACATAACAAGCCCGTTTTAGTCACACTTACTTAATTCAGATAAAATGAAGAGCTTGATACATTCTTAAATGTTTCTGGTCCAATGAAGAAGGCTGGTAGCCAAGATATTTGCAGTAACTCCATCACGTCCTGAAGCACTTGCTCATATCCCCAAGTGCTGTTTCCCAAGTGCTCATGTCCTATACAGCACTTGAGAACAGTAGCTATGGCAGGTATGAACATGAAACCTTCATATGGCCACAGTTATGAACCAGGGAATAGGGAATTAAGCAGAATAAGAAAAGCAGATGTTAGAGCGAAGTCAGGAGTCAGTATAAGACCCCACAGAAAGATTCATAGAATGACTCATAGAATGACTCACGGTTCAGTGCCTCCTAGGCAATGTCTGATATGACTAACATGCCATCAAATAAAATGCCTGCTCCAAGGCCATCAAAAGGATGACCTTGAACTTTTTGATAGACATTTCAATAAGTATGACTGAGATAAGACCCAGAAATTCAGGAAGACTGGGACAAAGATTCTCTTTAGGGGAAAAATGTAAAAAAAGAGTATGAAAAACTTCCTTCTTTACATTTACATACCTTTTGATTCTCTACTATGCCATGGAAAATGAGTGCTGAGCAAATGAGGGTGAATTCCTGCTCTAAAAACCTAAAAAGCTAGCTAGTTTAGATAGATAGATGACAGATAATGATAGATAATTATATTCAAAGTTATCAAATAAACCATTAAATTCGTATTAGAATACTTCCACATTACTGATTTTCCACATAATTGTCTCATAATTATAGAGGACTTGGGGGAAATATCACCTATGATCTTCTTTCAATCTTTAAAAAATACGGAAGTGTATGGTGTGTTCAGAACATGCCAATCACTATGCTCAGAGACATGTATATAATGTCCAGAGATATATGTGCATATTACAAGTCCAGAGTTAGCTGCTTTTATTATGCCCATTGTATATATGAGAAAAACTGTCTTAAGAAGTGAAAGTGAGTCCCCCAGAATCACACAGTTCACACATGTGGGTTTATGAATTCAAATGCAGGTCAACCTGACTCCATCCTGAGTGCTTGGGCTATATCACAAATCTGCCCATAAGTCAAGTCACGAATTTTTGCAGTGGATGCCACCTGGGAGGCTTGCATAAATCCTGCTGGCCAGCCCACCCTTGGCACCAACTTAGTGAAAATCTTTGGAGTGAGACTCAGACATTCATAAACTTTTTAAGTTCTGCATGTGAGTCAATATGCAGACAAGGTTGAAGCAATAATCATGTATTCCACACAAAAAAATTAGTTGTGAACTTTGTTCTTTTTGTAAAATTATCACCAAAGATCTCACATGATTTCCTATTTTCAAAAACTAAAATATATTTTATTGAAAATTTATGTCTAAATTTTCTAACCATTCTCAAGATTTTGCAGTGCTTCTAAAAAGACTTATTCCATTGTTTAGTATGGACATTTTGATGATGTTAATTCTTCTGATCCAGGAACACGGTATATGTTTCCATTTGTTTGTGTCTTCTTTGATTTCTTTCTTCAGTGTTGTGTAGTTTTCTGCATACAGGTCTTTTACCTCCTTGGTTAGGTTTATTCCTAGGTATTTTATTTTTCTTTTTGCTATATCGAATGGGATTTTTTCTTGACTTCTGCTTCTGCTCTTTCATTGTTAGTATAGAAAAATGCCTTTGATTTCTGGATATTGACTTTGTATCCGGCTGTTTGTCCCTATTCATTTATTAGGTTGAGCAGCTTTTTGGCCGAGTCCATAGGATTTTCTATATACACTATCATGCCATCTGCAAACAATGATAGTTTTGTTTCCTCCTTTCCAATTTGGATGCCTTTTATTTCCTTTTCTTATCTAATTGCTGTGGCCAATACTTCCAATACTATATTGAATAGAAGTGGTGAAAGTGGACAACCTTGTCTTGTTCCTGATCTTAGTGGAAAAAGCAACCTAGGTGCCCATCAGTAAATGAATGGATCAAAAAACTATGGTACATTTACACAATGGAATTCTATGCTGCAGAAAGAAAAAAGGAGCTCCTACTCTTTGCAACAGCATGGATGGAACTGGAAAGCATTATGCTAAGCAAAATAAGCCAGGAGGTGAAAGACAAGTGCCATATGATCTCACTTTTAATAGGAACCTAAACAATAATACAAACAAACAGGAAAATATAACCAAAGACATTGAAATAGAGAACAGGCTGACAGTGACCAGAAGGGAGAGGGGAGGGAATTTCAGGGGAAAAGGGGAAGGGTTTACAGGAACAAGTATAAAGGACACATGGACAAAAACTAGGGGGATGGAAATGGGAGGGAGGTGGGGAGGGCTGGGGCAGTGGGCAGGGATGGGAGTAAAAGACAGAAAACTGTACAAGAACAATTAAAATAGAATTTAAAAAATAAAAAGACTTATTCCAAATGCCTGTTTTCTACCAGCATTTTTTAGTTCATCAGTTTTTATTTTTTGGATTAGAGTATTTCAATAACACGTACATTTACAATTCTCTATAGTATAAAAGTTAAGAATTGGGGATTTGGAGGTGACATGTCTAGGTTTGAATCCTGGCTCCTTCACTACTCTTGGGCAAATTAACCTCTTTGTACCTTAGTTTTATTATGTGTAAAATGAAATCAATAATAGTACCTGACTCATAGACCTGAGTCAGAATAAAGTTGCATGGAAAGGAGTCCCAGAATAATGCCTGTCACACAACAAAAACTCAGTAAATGTTCATTATTATTACTCTGTATAAAATAAGAGAATATATTTTCCACTGTGTGTGTGTGTGTATTCATTGATGAAATAAGGATCTAATTATATCTCATTTTCACTAACTCCCCAAATTACAAAGGTCATTTTTTTCATAAGAACCAGGGAAAAACCATGACCCTCTTTTTATTGCTCGAAAACTTGCTGCAAGCCCCTCTTACCTTTACTATTGAATATGAACCTCAGATACTTGGTCTGAATCAAGTTTTCTGATTCATGATTATTACTATCCACCTATTTTGATGTATTCAAGCAGCGCTAGAACAATTCTCCTCTCCTGAACTCCTCAACTAGAGTTGCTACTCTAGTAATTAAGAATAATTCTTTGTCTGGTGTAGCACAGGGAGCTTAAGTCTGTTTCTACCTATGTCACTCCACAAACTTCCTCCCACCAGAATCAGAAAATAGGGAGTGAGGTTAACAAACTTCTTTCCAGCTTGAACATGAGGGGGGACCATGCTGGGGATACAGTGGTGAGGCTGTCAGCTTTCTGTAGTACACACTCACCAGAACCTCAGCTATGAGAAATATTTATATCACAACCATACAAGGTTTTTCAATTTAGTGCTGAACACCAAAACATAGTTGATGCTAGACTCTCCTTTTTTTGTTTGCTTTTTCCCTATAGATCTTAGCCTAAAATATTTTTAATAAATGACAGACTACTTCCTATACATCAATTTTTATCTGTGTTGCAATATGTTTTGCTTACACTATGTATATTCTTTTTTCTCTATTTTTATCAACATATGCTATTCCATTTCACCTCTGAGAGCTGCATCATTACAAATAGCTAATTTTTTTTTTGCTCTGGCTGGGTGTCTCAGTTTGGAGCATCACCCTGTACACCAAAAGATTGTAGGTTTGATCCCTGATCAGGGCACATACCTAGGTTGTGGGTTCAATCCCTGATCATGGGAGGCAACCAATCCATGTTCTCTTTCTCTCCCCTTTCCTCTCTCTCTAAAAATCAATAAACATATCCTCAGGTAAGCTTTATAAAAAATTGGCTAAATTTTTTTAAAGATGATGCAAATTGACTCTCAGATGCAGACGGAATTACTTGGCTTCTTATTTAAATTTAAGAACTATAGTCGGAATTTTCACAGAGAAACCCCCTCCTCTGTGGGATATTCTCAAAGGGCCTGGTGGAGTTCTAGAGGCCATATATACATTCTTAAACAGAAGTGTGCAGATGAAACAAGTCCAGGGTTTATCTAGAGAGAAACAGTGCAGCATTATAGCAACAGAGGCCATTTAATAGCCAAATGTGCTACATTCCTGGAAGTTCAGATAGACAGAGCAGCTGAGAGATAGCTGAGGAGGTAACCTCTGTTATGAAGAGCAAGGCCAAGACCAAGATGGCCTCCTCAGAGCCATGGCAGAAGCAGGCTCATGTCTGTCAGTCTGCACCCTGCCAGAGGCTTTCAAAGCAAGACAGAGAAAAGCAACCTATTACTGGGAAATAAACCCTCTACTGGGCATTTGGAAAGTTTGCCACACCCATCAAAACAGTAACAGGAAGTAAACTGTGCATCTTTGGAAAAGATATCAAGTTTTAATGCTGCCTCAGTGCATCAGCATGTCCTGGTAACCTTGAACACTTCACATTACTTCCAAATTGCCCACCTCATACATAGTGAGTAGCTTGCATAGATGAGACATTTAGACAAGACATACTCATACCAATTACATAGAAGATGTCATCGCCATTGGGATATACACAGCATCAGGCTTGCTATTTTATAAAACCTATTCTAGTGCACATTCTCTGTAAGTATACACTTTTATGATGTTATAAGAGAAAGCCTTAAATTTTTATTATTCTAGTTCTCACAGCCAAAATTTCTAATGGATGCTATCAGACACTGACCTCCTTATACTGAACCATAACCTATGTATTTGTGTTGCATGTAATAGGACCCAATACTTTTATGTTTCAGGACAGAAAAGATTATAATGGAGCCCTAGCCAGGTAGCTCACTTGGTTAGAGCATCATTCTGATACACCAAGATCGTGGGTTTGATACTTGGGCAGGGCACATATAACAATCAATGAATGCATGAATAAATGAATGGAACAACAAATCGATGTTTCTCTCCCTGTCTCTCTCTTTTTCTGTGTTCCTTCCTCTCTCTCTCTCTCTTTAAAATCAATAAATTATATATGTGTGTGTGTGTGTGTGTGTGTGTGTGTGTGTGTGTGTGTGTAGTGGATATTTATACCAGGACAAAGCTGAGTTATTACTACTAAGCTTATTATTTTACAATGCAAGAAACTTAGGACCATGTCAGAGCTAGACAAAAAGAAAATCATCTCACTATAGCAGTGGTTTTCAAACACTTTGAATATGTGGCCTGTTTAAAGAAACTACTCAGAAACCTGCTTCCCAAATTCTAAATGGAATAATACTAAACCTTTTTCTGTTGGAAAATTGTGGTTAGCTAAAAATAATATAACATAAAAAACATATTTTATAAAATTTATGGAGCTATGTAATAGTAACATTGTTATTTCTGGGTCTAGTAACACAAATAGCTATCTAATATTTCCATAATTTTTTGTAGCTTTGTTGAGTTTTTAAAGCCACAATTATCTAAATAACATTACCACTAAAAATATTTCATGAAAGTATTTTTTACATAAAGCTTCCTTCTGTCTAGATGTCAATGTGCCAGTTGCTTTCTTACCTGGAGAGCTCAGAAATCAGATACAGATGTTTTTCAGTCCTTCAGTTGTCAACATGAGCTAAGATTGCTAACAATTTCCTACTAAGAGAACATGTTTTCCGCATAAAAAGTTGACTTTAACAATTAGGATTTTATAACCTCCGGTATCTCCTACTGAAGGAACTATCACACCCAAGTTACCGATGCTGGGTATAAAAAAAGAGAATGCAGACTAGCACACAATCCATCCAGTTTCTGTTTCAGCTGTTTTCCACAGTCCCTTGGGGCCTTAGGGATGCATTGCTCCTTTCTCCTTTAGTTTGTCATATTGTATATACATTATTTCATGTTATCAATTAGCCCAGTCTAAATTCCTCCTTCATCACAGGATAAATAGTCTTTCATTATTAACAGAGGCAAGTAAACCAATGTTAATTTTTGAACAGCTACGTAAAATACTGAGAAACCTCTCTCCAGCAATAATATCTGATTTCCATCCTCTCTCTTCTTGGCACTGTGTTCCTCTGTGCCAAGAGGTAAGGATAACAAACAGTAAACCAAGAAGAACAAACCACAGCAAGTGCTGTGAGATGCTTTTACCAACTGCGTGAGCAGCCGATGCAAGTTCTCCTTTGTGTCACTAGTTCTGTCATGTGCAAATCGCGTCACTATCCTGTGTCCTTTCATATTTTCAGGAAGAATCCCTCAAAACAGTTCTAAAGACATTCCAAATCTGAAGTGACCTTAATTCCCTTTGATAATCAAATTGGATAAATTTGACAACTTGCCACATAAAAGTGGTTTCTCTTCGTGAAATTTGCTGATTGGTCAAACAATAGGGAAGAAAACAGGCAGAGATTTCAGACTCTTACTAATTAATTTTAATTTCATTCATTTCATTCTTTTGGAGAGCAGCTACAACACATGATTTTATTTTCACTTCTCATTCCTTAGCTTTTTATTATTATTTGTCTGTGCACAGCTATCTATTCTTTTTTCCCCTCCAGCCTATATTTCATATACTATTCCTCTTCCCCCTAGGCACCCACACTGGTGTATTTAATGTATGTCCCCCTAGGCCATCTTTCATAAATTCATATACCTGTGTGTATATCTATGATATTGATGAAGTTTTGGATTTATAATTTACAAGAAATGATTGCTTCATTTTTTTAAAAAGAATATTTTGGAGATCAATTTAATATTGTGTAAAATGCAGATTTATGTAGTGCCTTCTGACCACTGAACAGTATGACAATTATCTCATAGTCATCCACATTTTATCACCTATTATTCTTGATGTACTTAATGCTTACAGAGGTATCCAGCCCGCGGCCCACAGGCTGCATAGCCCAGGATGGCTATGAATGAGGCCCAACACATCGTAAATTGACTTAAAACCTTTTTTTTGCTCATCATTTTTCGTTAGTGCTTGCGTTTTTATTATGTGGCCCAAAACAACTCTTCTTATTCCAGCGTGGCCCAGAGACGCCAAAAGTTCAGACACCCGTGCGGAGCGAATTAGGCTGTAACAACAATACAGCAGGTGTAGTGAATATGCTTGCCTTCCAGGCAGGGATGAGGAATTAATTAGGCAGCAGCTATGAAATCTAAGAGTAGAGAAACTGTTCTTTTCCCCAATGGAAGAAAGAGAAAGGCAGGTATTATTCATCATGGCTACTCCAGTTGAAATGGAGATGGAGAACAAGAACATTGCCCGTTATTAACCTGTCCTGCAAGCATTCGAGGCCAAGCTGGTTAATGCGGGATTCAGTCGGCCAGAGGAAAATACGAGGAGCGTGGGGATGTCTGACATGCCGTTATTCCAGGGTGGGGCGATCCCTTATATCCTACGTGAACACAAAGCCAGCGGGGTGCCAGTATCTGACCTTCTGGTTATGTAACAGAACTTAATTCTGCACGTGTGGGCCCTTATGATAGTTGTGTGAACATTGCTGAATCATAGTCGCCCAGATATCCCCGTGTGGGAGCCTGACTCCATTATCCCCTCATAACCGTCCCTCTGTAGTTTGTGCCAGTCTTTCCTGGCCTTGCCCACTAAGCCTACCCTACCCAGTCAAACCAAGATGCTAACATTTCAGAGGACTGAAACCCATTAACTCTATCACTAAATGCTTCTTTCTCAAACATCTTCATTGTTATTTTCCAACCTGTTTGATATTCCATGCCCCATATTTGTGACCTTGTCTTCTGTCGAGAGCTTCAGACATGATTTTGAATCTGATACCTTGAAAAAGCTCTTGCAAGGCTCAGGTAACCTCCTTCATCTATGATTTGCACTCATGCCTCAGACCTTCATTGCATTAAGCAGCTCCAGAAACAACACAGATGTCTCAAATTCATGTTCAAAAGCCATCTCCAGTAATCAATATTTCAGCTCAGTTTGCTTCATTAAAGAGAATAGAAAAACATATATCAGATAAACAAAATTGATAGTAATTAGCTGTCAATGTTTGGGAGATGTGAATGGTGAGATGCTGTTCCTCTAGCAAAAAATAAAAAAAATCAATGGGTTGTATGTTACCTTCCAAATATCTGATTTGCCTGTTTTAATTGGCAAAAATCCAATTATAAACTATCATAAATCCACCAGAGATTTATTTTAATACCCTGTTTCATCTTCAGTGCCCACATTAGACAATTTAAGTGTCCTATATTTTTAGTAATCCTTAAAAATTTTTAGAAAATGAACTAATTTTACTGTGGTATTTAACCAAGGATTTTTCTTCCCTGGGTATTTTTGTAATGAGGTGTGGAAAGCAACAACAAAAAAATGGTATGGAAAGTAACTTCCAAGTTTGTCTGATTATGAATTGCTAGCTGGGCAGGTCTTGGTGGGTAGTCACCCCCCAGGAATGTATTTCTTTAGTATTTTTATAAAAGATTCATTTTTTGCCTTAAGCAAGCCATGTCCGTTGTTTGTATGCATCTAGTTCAATGCCTCTAAAAATGCTTCTTTTCAGACCCCTCCTTCTGTAGTTTGAATACCTGCAAAAGAGCACACACTGGCTTTAACCATCCAGTAATCCGACCCCTGCTTTCCTTTCCCCTACCTTCCTGTTATCTTCCTTGCATTCCCTCTTCAATCCCAAATGCCTAAGAGCAGTTGCAAACTGCCATATCTTGGAAACGTTAGTCTCAGTCTGTTGAGAACTTGCTTGCAGTTATATCCTCTGTTTGACTCAAATAAACTCAAAAATTCTCTACAGGTTTGGAGGTTTCTTACGTCAACAAAGGGAAAAAATGGGTTGCCGCTTTTAATTTTGGATTTTAATTGGACCATTTACTGAGAATCTGATAAAAAATGTTTGCTGGTCAAATGAGAGACTGAACTCATTTTAGCTGCAAAGGGGAAAGGGCGCTTGGTTCCCCAACACAAATGGCCAATGGGGTGATGGTAACTGTTCAGATCCCTGAGTCTGGTTGATGGAGATGGTCACTGGGAGTTTTCCAGTTTGGTAACAGAGAAGAGCAAGACACCCTAGAATGGGTTCACTACCAGAGAGGGGCCCATGCCTTGGGAAACTTCTGGTTCCAGTTTGGGTGGCCCTCACTCGGGTACTCTAAGGTGACTAAGAATCTTTGTGGCGCTTCCTGAAGAAAAATTTTCTCCAGGGCATGAAGTAGTCCTATAGGGATATTCACCACATGTGGCTCCTCTGGAGATGTGAACATGAGGGCTGGTTTTCCTAGGAGTTTGCACAGACCCTGCATACTCAAAATCAGCAGGGGAGAGGGTGCCTCTCAGGCCAACAAGACCCACGACAGCCAGCCCCCCATTAATACTTAGATGGCAGAGAAGAGGATCCTTGGATACTCCTAAAATTATATTTTATGTAAATAATTAGTAAAAGCTGGCTATACAATTAGGCAAAATGAATGGAAAACATTTAATTGCTCTCTGGAAGCTTCAAATAGAGGATTTAGACAAGTGGATAAAACTATGATGTGATTTAAGCATCAGGCCAATGCTTTGAGGTATTAAACACGATTGTCCTTTTTTTAAAAGGGCAATCCTTATTTGGAGCTTAACTTGTCAAGAATAGATATAAATTGAAAATGAATCCAAAACAAAATTTGTATCCAACTGTTGTCTGTTTTCATCTGTGTATGTCTATACATGTATTGTAAATGTGAGATAAATATAGAAACTAACTCATGCTTTTCAAGTTTACATGACCAAAGATAATCTTTAGTAAATAAAAGCTAGCTTAAGTTTGTTGTTCTAAGTGAAAGAGATATGTCTCTATTTTGCCTGGGTTTTACAAAGATAAATTCATATTAATGATTAACTTGGATGCCACAAAATATGTTTCCAGAGATTATAAAAAGTCTTCATAAATTTTTGCCAAGCTAATGATTACTAATTGCTTACTTCTTAGTTTTCATTAGAAATTGAGGCTTTCAGGGATAAAATCTCAACATATGAAGGATTAACTGTGTTTTTCCAGAAGGGTCGTTGGAACACAAAAGACTTGTCTTTCATGTTAAATTGCATGGAAAGCATTGTAAAAAAGTGATAAAAACTTCTAGGGTGTGTTATATGGGCAAACAAGGGTTGCAACTAATCAAGGCTATGAAAAACACAGGCAGTTTGGGTTCCCCGGTTCCTCGGTGGTTCAGTTTTTCCATTCTTTCATGTATCTCAGTGCATTTAAGCAGAACTGAAATTAGATGAAGAAATTTATGAGCTGGCATTACTAAAAGGAGACACCTTACACTGTTGCCAAGGTTTTGATAGAGTTCCTTCAAGAAAATGCCAAATAGGTAACTTTTTCCTTGCACTTCCTTGCACAGAGAGCTCCCAGGAAACAAAGACTTTAAGGATAATCAACTGCCACCTAAAAACAGGTAGAGATCTTATGAATACAAAGAGTGTTACATAAAAGGCAATTTTGTTTTAATTTGGTTGGGAATGCAAAACTTGTCTCTCACTATCTACAGGAAAGATTCTAGTTTCACTTGGTTACATATGCAGACCCTGCTCTGAATATGAAGAGTAGAGTGATAAGTAGTGCAAATGATCAGATTGCAAACACAATGTTTCTATTCACTCACCCTAGAAATTTCAAACCAGATTATAAAATTTGTGGAATGTTAGTATTATAATGCAGTTTTTTATATTGAATAGAGGCTGTGCAATTTATTATATTCATTAATTATCAATCCATAATTATTGTGATAATACACAATTATGCGATGAGATACACATTTTAAAGTGAATGCATGCAATATGCAGAAAGGACGAAGAAAGTAAAGTATGGAATCAAAAGGGGAATTAGGAAAACAATTTTTTAAGTACTATTGACATTCACTTGCCGGTTACTAGCTAATAAGTCAATATTTTGTGAATCATGAAAATAAAAAATAATTAGAACATGTTATACCCTTGTTCTTTTGGGTTTTTTTTTTTTTCTCTGTTTAAGTAAAGGAACTAGGTTTGAACTTTCACTACTTCTCTGCCTGCCTCAATTTGTTCTCTCTTTGGTATAGCCTTTATCATTTACCATACCCTCTGAATATAAAAAAAAGGAAGGCTCCTTTATTCCTTAAAAAACAAGTCCCATAATCCTCAGCAAACTTGGCTAAACTAGGACTCGAGCTTAGCCATTCAGATGCATGTCCTCCTGAAACAGAATCACCCTGGATTCTGTTCCTCTGGATTCTATCGCCTGCCACCGGAAAACTGTGACTCCCAATGCCAGAGTCTTATGAAAAGGAAAGGAACAATTTATTTAAAAGTTGGACAGATTTAGAACACTGACAGAATTCTGCCATTAAATCTCACTCCCTTTCGAAACAACAACAAAAAAAAAAACCACCCATAATCACATAGCCCTGCCTCCCCTTGCCAAACCAGGCCAGTCAGGAGTACCATCTCTCAGGAAAACAAAAAGAAGGTTGCAGCTCAGCATGCCCCCTGTCTCAGTTCAGCATTCCCAGCTTCTCCTAATCTGCGCTCAACTAGGCTCCAGCTTTTAATCCAAAATCACATGGCCCCTGCTCATGGTGGGCCAGTGGGGCTCCTTCTGCAAGCTTTCAAACCACATGGCCAAGGTAGCATGGCTTCCCTGCTCCTGAGTTTAAATCCCAGCGTGAATCTTGTTCCATAACCCCATTCCTGACTCCTCCCACACTGCGTTACATCTGCCCTTCCCCAGTACCTCCTGCACTTCTTCACTGCCATTGTGTTAGTTGGACCAGGTGTGGCCTTGTGACATAGGAGCCTCTTCCAAGCCTCTCCTGCAGGTGCAGCAAGCCCCGCCAGCTGCCTCACATTAGAGTCACACACATCTCCCCGGCTCTGAGTGTGGCAGGCACAGCTACTTAACATTATTAAAACACTGACCAATTTCTTTAAATATCAAAGTAACTCTCAATGGCCCTGCTCACTTACCCTCCCCCCAACCATGTCAGGGTTTTCCTGTTTTGGGGACCTTGATATTCCCTGTTACTCTCACTCCCCATCATGTGGCCTACTCTATAAATGCATAGGTTACTTACACTTCTGTGAGATAGCCACACTATTTTTCCCCTAAACTCTTACTCATTACTCCTGTCAAAATGTCCTCTCTCCAACCTAATGAACAAAATGAACTAATGAGCAAAATAGAACCAGAGGCGTGAAATCGTGGAACAGACTGACAGCTGTAAGAGGGAAGGAAGGAGGTGGGGATTGAATGAAAGAAGGTGAAGGGATTAGTCAACGAACATACATGAAGGACCCATGAGCAAGGACAATGGTGTGGGGATTGACTATGGAAGTGAGGGACAGGTTGGATGGAGGGGGCTGAAGGGGGGAAAATTGGACAACTGTAATAGCATAAACAATAAAACATTAAGAAAATAAAATAAAAGTTTAGAAAAAATAAAATGTCCTCTCCCCATTCTCTGCCTGGCCAAATCTTATTCATCAAAGCTTACTCCAAATATTAGCCCCTCTATATAACATTTTTAGAAACTTACCCTTTTCTGCTCCTACAAACAAAAAGAATTTGTTACCTTCACTTGACATGTACTTGGTAGTCAGTAGGCAGGGTCATCACTGTAAGAATCAATATCAGTAACTATACAGTCCCTATAGCCACATTCCACCTTTTTTCCTACAGCAGAAGACACTGCATAATACATACTAAGCTTTGCATGGCTGTACTGAAAAAACAGACTGTGCCGATCGTTCATCTTTAGTCCTAATAAGAAACAGGATACAAGTTTCCAAGTGAAGAATATATGTACCTTCTCAAATTATTAGGAAAATCTCCTCATCACTTTCATCATTATTGATACAGGAAATACCCAAAGAATACAGCTAAATGGCACACTTTTTAAATACCCCTGCATTTGCTTCAAAATTGTCACCATAAGGCAATGTAGGTTCAGGCATTGCATATTTCAAAGATATCCAAACTCGCCTCAACATGGGAGATTATGTTTTGAAAATTCTAGCTATTCTACATCCTTTATCAAAACTCATGCACCAAGTTCCATGTCAAATCACAAGCAAATTAGCAAACTGGATTTCGGTTAATTTGCTTCCTCAAGAACATTGGTCACCTGGGTTGGACATATAGGTCGCAGTTTCAGCAATATATGAAACCCATACTGTGAAAGCCTAAAATACTTCTTAATGTCAGAATTTCCCCTATACCACTGAAAGAACTGGGGCATAAAGTGTTAACTCCTTTAAATACTAGGGAACCTCAAAGGTAACAGTGGGTGAGCCAGCTGGAACCTGGGAACTAGCATCCCAGGGGGTAGTTTTGTTTAGCATGGAGGAAGAGGGATGCTGTCCTCTTGTTCCTTCTCCTCTTTCTTCTTCTCTCCTCTTCCTCCTCCTTCTTCTTAATAATCTTTATCAAGTTATCACTCTTGCTCCGAAATACCAGCATAGAAACTCATCTGGAAATAGTAATAATGGTGGCTATTACTGTGCTTTCCAAAACTTCAGCTGTTCTATAGGTGTATGTGTTTGTGCATGCACACACATTACATTATATAAAATGCCTGTGATACCAGGGAATTTGTACCTATGAGGAGAGAGAAAGCCACTGGGGCAACTGGCAGCTCTTGATACTATTTCTCAAGAGGCTCCTGGAACATCAATTTTTCTAACCATTGCCATAAGAGTGAAAAGGTTAAGTTTTACCAACTTAGGGTTGGGATAGAAATTGGTGCACTTTACTTTCCTTGCCATATAGGTATCCTACTAGAGGGTAGAAAGAACTGTGATCTGAATAAAGATATTTATACCTAAAAATTTCAGTGCCACAGTAAGCTTGAAAGGACATAAATGTCCCTCCACCCTAAGCCCCGATCCTCACACTGAGACAGAAACATCACCCAAATACAGCCCATTAGTATGATGGCATTAGCTACTACCACTTAACAAAACACATAAAACTTGGCTTAAAACAACCAACTGTCCATTTAGTCACAATTCCCTAGTCCAGCAGTTTAGGCCAAGTTTGGCTGGCCATTCTTGGCTTGTCTGGACTTCTCCTCAAGTGTCAGCTGCCATCTGGGGTTATGGTTTTGATGTTATGTGTGTTTTTCCATGTGTCTCTGCCCTCTGCTGGGAAAATGGACTGGCGTTGCTCTGGGTGCAGCAGTCTCTCACCCTCAGCAGACGGCCTGCTGTGGTAGGGCACTGCCCTATAGGGCAGTGGCAAGGTCCCAGGGAGTCATGGAAGCACACCAGACTTCTTAAGGTTAAATCGTGGACTATCACATCATTTCTACTGAATGTCGTTGGCCGAGTCATTCTACCAGCCCAAATTCAAAGGGGAAGGGAACTTGACTGCACCTTTTGATGAGAAATGCTGCAGAAGTGTATTGCAAAGGGGCATGAACTTGGAATGGAGTGAAGGATTGTGCTCGTTTTTACAATGCGCCACTGTGAGATGGAAAAGGTGCGTTGTTTCCTATTCCTGGGAGATCACTAGTCTCCAGAAGATAGTTGACCTGTGGTGTGAGTAGCCGGTCTTTACAGAGGTAGTAGAGGGCTGATGAGAGTCCTTGGTAGCATCACCATGCCATATGTTTATGGAATACTGTGAATTCTGGCATTAGTTCTCAACTTCTGTTGGCATAGAAGCTGTAAGAAAAAAAAAATGTTTAACCTTCTATTACGCCAGTAAATAGTTTGCTGTTGTTTTGGAAATGAAGTATGTGGAGCATTTCTCCATTATTCTTTAGAATTTATTCTAGCTATTAGAGAATAAAGATGCTCTCTGTGTAGCAGTCTACAACATGCTTTTTTTGTCACATAAATTCACTACAGATTCTCTCATTCCTCTATAACAGTTCCTCTTTGCCAGTATCTGAGTATATCACTCATTCTGAAAGTACTTATGTGACAGGAAATGCAGAGGAGGTATCTAGAATATAATGTGTTGTATCTAATATGACGTGAGCAGAGGTGACTAATTTTACTTTTTGATTTGATAGACTAAAGGTCTAAATGCCTTTAGTCTACCAGGATCAAAATACACTACCCAAACTTGTCATTTTTATGTTAAATATTAAGAATTGTAAAAAGCATATTTTCTACAGAGTAACTGATCCAGGCATACTGTATTCAATCTGTAAAATAAAATACAGATTCTCCTCTAAAAGAAGAAAGGAAAGGAAAGGAAAGGAAAGGAAAGGAAAGGAAAGGAAAGGAAAGGAAAGGAAAGGAAAGGAAAGGAAAGGAAAGGAAAGGAAAGGAGAAAAGCTTTCACTTGTTATCCACACAGAAGACAAGTTTGATCCTACACTTCAGGGGGCCTAGTATTCATATAAATGTCTCCTAGGTTGAAACTTAAATGATAATGTAGTTTCAGTAGGTCCAGAAAAAAAGATGGGCTGTGGTGCTGTTTTTGCTGACCTTCAGAAACCCTAAGCAGAGATAGCGATCAGCATCACCCACTTTTCAGAAGATAATCTGTGGCCACATGCACTTAATTTATCAGGTTCTAGCAGTGATATTATCAAGATTCCCAGCAGGTCAAGGCAAAAGTATGCTAAATAATGTGAACGGGCCCTATATTACAACTTTTAGGCACAAAGGGCTTTGTTAGGGGTGCATGGCACTGAGAATCTGTTCAAGAGTATAATGATTAAGGATATGCAGAGTGCTTCTTAAGGATGCTGATGTTCAAATGAGAAATTTGATTCAAACATATGCAACCTACTAATTTTGGAAATAACTTGTGACTCAGAATAATATAATTAGTTGTGCAAAGCACAGTCTGAAATATGAAGTTGATTCTTTAACCCACGCCTACAGTATGTCCGGGAACTGTTCTGTCCTGCAGTTCCTCTAGAGTATTCCTGAGCACAATGCCCTTGTTGAGGCACTTGGGGAACCACTATAAATTGGCCAAGAATGAATGGAAGCATTGACCACCTTTATGAGCTTAGGAGCAATTCTATTATTAAATGGTCATCTTTTATTTACTTAGTAGGTTTTTAACATGGGGTACTTTCAAGTATACTGAAGCCTACATCTCGCCCCTGGAGACTCTGACTCAATCCAAAGTGAGACGTAGATGTGTGGATTTTAAAACCTCTAAGGTTATTCTAACATGGATTGATTCCTTACTCAATAGGGAAAGGATGTATAGAAATTCCTGAGGCTTATGTAGGGAGTGGACTTTCTTGGTAAGTAGAAATGTTTCAGAGGTGCTTGCTTCCAGTTGTCAACCATCATCCATCCAGGGAGTAACAGACTCTGAAAGGATTGACACAACTGACTGACTTGCAAAGCTGTCACAATCAACCATTTCCTGAAAATGTCATTCATGCTTGCAGGGCAGATGCCTGTTGGGTCTGGACTGTCATCTGTCCTGAGAAGACTCAGAGAGCAATAGCTTCAATATCTCAGGCTTGTGTGTTGAGAGTAATCCTATTATGTAATACCAGGGCAGGAGTGCTGTAAAGAATTTGAACAGTTAGCATTTTGACTATAATTCAAGAATGTTTTATGTGTGGCCTTTATACACAGAAATTTAATAAAGGGAAGGGTTTTATTTGGATCTTATGTTGCTGGTACAGTATTTGTGGTATTTATGTTATCATGGGTCACCTGTACAGTCTCTGTTTTGAGCAGCATGACTGAGCATAATTGGTATGAAATATAGAACAGGGATAGGATTTGGGGCTCAGATTATGTATGACAAGATCACAACAATGGGGACAGAGGAAAACTCACATCTGTTTCTTACTAAATTCTTACTATGGTCCCTTACTATGGTTACTATGATCCCTGGGGAAGAAGTATTCACATTTATCTTTATCCTACTACTGACTCCTTCCCAAGGGAATGAATAATGATTGGCTCTCATTACCAGTAGGTTCTGAAGAAGCAGTGCTCACTGTGCCCAGCCTTTCTCTTGCCCGTGGCTGTCTGGACCCAAATGTGGTCCCCATGTGGTGAACAGACAAAACACACCCTCTCTAGAAAGTCCATGCAGGTCTCAGCTGTCTGACCTCCTCTGTTTGACACTTAGTGAAGAGCCAGGTTAGCTCTACTTTATGTCATCTTAAAAGGGAAGTCCTGTTTTGGCCTCAGGTCATCATCACAATCCAACTTTCCCAGCAATAAAGCTGACACAATAAAAATTTGCTTCATTTCACATCTTATGTCAATTTTCCAGTTTGTTACAACCAAGAAGAAAAAATTGGAAATTTTAATAAGTCCATATTAGAAACTCCAAAACATTGCTAAAGATAATTAAATAAAACTAGCAAATAATATAATTCTAGTGTACTCACCACTAAAATATTTGCAAATTCCAGTGCTGCACCACTGTGATCTGCTTTGAAAGATCTGTGTGTGTGTGTGTGTGTGTGTGTGTGTGTGTGTGTGTGTGTGTGTGTAATCATGTACACATACAGAGAGAGACAGAAACAGAAAGAAGAAGGAGGGAGAATAACCTCAAAGCAGGTAATATATACACAGCCAGATGTTATGTGGGCAACTCTCCCTGTCTCTGGTGCTCTGGGCTGAAGACACAGCTTGGGGCTGAAACTTCATGCTTCTCAGGGGGAACCTTTGCAGTTGAGATAGGTCTCCAGAACCTCAGTCACTGCCCATGGGTGTGGGTCAGCCCTTTTTGCATCTCTGACCTTCCTACCAGACTCAACACGGCTTCTTCTGTAAATCCTTGGTTAGATTTCCCTTCAACTAGTGTTCAGTTGGTTTTGCAGGTTGATTGTTCTACATTTTAGTTGCAATTACAGTCTGGTCCTGGGAGGATGTGAGTGTAGCTTCCATCTCCTCTGTCATCATTTTGGATCCCTCAGGACTTCATTTATTTTAAATGATCTATTTAAAGGACTTATCTCCAAATATAGACACATTGGCAGTTAGGGTTTTAACAATGCATTTCAGTCCATAACATTACCTTTTTTAGAAAATAAAGTATCAGCAGATTTATTTAAAAATATGCTCATTTTATTTGTTACCAAGCTTAAAGTTTCAAACTATCTATGTTGATTTATCCCTCCCATGATAAAAATGGAAGTCATAAAATCAGGCTATGTTGAGAATAGCAAAATATGGTTGGGAATAAAGCTACCAAACCAGAAAAGAAAATTTCTAATAAATATATTTATCTGGTTACACAAAGTAGCAATAGATTTTAAAAATAAAAATTATATCATTTATCATTAATCCAAGTTTCCAGGATATTAACATATAAAACTGCAATTCGCATTATGGTAGCAGATATATCAAGGGAGATGTCAAAGCTGGCATAAACCAATAATGTCCCACCTTAATCTAAGGAACATTATGTGTGAGGCAGTTTGGATGAAAATACCTGAATCCACATGTACAGTTCCCCCAAAATAAAGCTTTGCACATATAGGTACAAAATGTTTTTAAAACATTTAAGTATATTCCATTAAAGTTAATAACATTTAATCTTATTTGAATACATTATTGAATTCATAACAGCCTTTTTTTCTTTGTGATTTTTTCACAAAGTAAATGATACCTGAAACACTACTAAAAAAGAATGGCAGATTTTGAGCCTTCTAGATATGCACAAACAAATAAATACATAATTTAAAAGACTCAGAAACATTGTAAATAACAAAACCATTTGGAGTTCAAAGGCATGATACACTGTCGTGGACTAGGATAACCAATGAAAATATTTTAGAAATGGTGGAACTTAAGTATGTCATTGAGAGATGGTGGGAGGATGCACAGGTAAAAGAAAAGAACGTATTAGTTATTAGTACAATGGCATAATAAAAACATTCATCTAATTTATAGGACTAGAGTAATTGGACTAAAGTTTCAAGAGGTAACAATGATCAGGACCTTAAATACCCAATTACAGAAGTCAGATTTTATCCTCAAGAAATTGGTACATTGACAGAGTTTTTGTAGGAAAGTGTCCACAATGAACGCTTTCTTGAGTATCATGTATAAATCTCCTTTTAAAAGACCAAGGTTGAATTTTCCTTGGAAAATTTCCCTTTCCATATTCTTAGTCCTTGAGTCAATGCACAGTGTGGATTTTACCTTATCCTCCAGGCATGAGCATCAGTCCCAGGCCTGACCAGTAAATATATTAAAACTCCTCTGCCAGGGATGAACTTTTGAGACAAGCAATTCCGGTATGAGAGTACAGGAAAGTTTGTTTAACAGACAGTTAATTAGTTTAACAGAGAGTTGAAAAGGGAAAATCTCATTCTGCGAGGATTTCTAGGCAGTGGGCGTGTAACCCAAGAGCTGCTTGGAGTCACCAGTAGAGGCGGCCTGAGAGTGAAGATGATGAAGAGAAGGGCAGAACTGAGCAATGGGAGGAGTAGCTCAGAGGTAACAGGAATTTTTCAGCACCTTCATATATCTGAGCCTAAATACAATTGTGCTGCTGAAATGTTCAGTCATATCAGCTAATAAATTCCCTTTTTGGTTTAAGCCAATTTTCAGAATGGTCACTGATTCTTGACACAAAAAGAGGTCTTATTAATTCACTAATAGAATAAACACGTAAGGTTGTGTCAAAAAACAAGTTCTGTAACTATGGAAAGAGAACATTTAAAGTTACAGAGTGAGTGTTGCTCCAATGATTTACCACTAAAGAAGAAAAACAGTTCCCAAGTATGGCATTTCCCCCACAGAGAATGATGTGTGGGGAAGGAAAACCATGGACTAGGGAATTAGTTTCACAGACAGCATTGGAAAGAAAAATAACTGACCTCACAAAATACAGCAGCCATAATACAGAAAGTGCTCAGCCATTAATTTATGTTGGAATCATATAGTTTACTATCAAAACTATAGTTTTTGAATGCAGCAAATAGGATGAGAGTCTAAAAGGGACCAAAGAAGCAAACATCTTGGAGAAAGCTGAGTGGTTAAGAGCCAATGTAGTTTTTTGCATGCATGCACGCACACATACACACACACAAAACATGAAATGTATGGTTTGGAGCATGATAGTGGGTGAAATGGCTTCATAGGAGCTGATTATATCTGAAAACCAGCATTTTAAATCAAGTATTTCCTCTATCTTTTCACAAACCAAGTTCATGGGATTTACTCTAACACCACCTTTAGCTGGAAACTTTAAATGATAAATTTAAAATGAGGTATTATTTTAAAAAAAAACTTTTAAAAAGTACTACCATTCACCTAAACAATTTTCATGTAGTAATTTAATGTGTAATAGTTTAACAAATTACTTTCCACCATGCTTCTGTCAACTTGTTACTTTATCTAACACTAATCTAATACAGTAATAACAACAACCCAATTTGGCCAAGGGAAAAAGTTAAATGAGTAAAAAGCAAAAAGATTAAAAAAAAAAAGAAAAGAAAATTAGTGGAAAGAATAATATAACTACCACTGAGTCCCCAGATAATTTGGCTCAGCATCAAGACTGGATAAAAAATATTTATAATACGTAAACCTCTGAATTACTTTAATTAAGAAAAGAGAGAAAGAAAGATGAAAGAGAGAACATGTGGCAGGCAGGCAGGCAGGCAGGCAGGAAGGAAGGAAGGAAGGAAGGAGGGAAGGGAGGGAAGGAAGGAAAAAAGAGGGAGGAAGTAAACTACAATTTTTTGGTTTAAAATCTTAAACCTTTTGGATAAGGGGTTAATATCCAAAGTTTATGAAGAATATATAAAACCCAACACCAAAAAAAAATCCAATTAAAAATGGGCAAAAGGCCTGAATAGACTCTTCTCCAAAGAGTACATACAGATATCCAGTAGACATACAAAAAGATGCTCAATGTCACTAATCATCAGAGAAATGCAATTTAAAACCTCAATGAGATATCGCCTCACACCTATCTGAATGGCTATCCTGAATAAATCAACAAAAAGTGTTGGTGAGGATGGAGAGAAAAGGGCATCTTCATGCTGTGGGTAGGAATACAGATTGGTTTAGTTGCTGTAGAGAGCAGCATGGAGTTTCCTCAACAAATTAGAAATTGAACTGCCTTATGACCCAGCAATTCCAGTTCTTGAAATATACTGGAAGAAATGGTGAAACACTGATTTGAATGAATATATGCAGCCATATTCATTGAAGCATTAGTTACGATTGATAGTCAAGCTATGAAAGTAACCCAAGTGCCCATCAGTAGATAAGTGGATAAAAAAGCTGTGGTACATTTATGCAATGGAATACTACTAGGCTGTGAACAAAAGGAAATCTTTTTCTTTGAGACAGCATGGATAGATCTGGAGAACATTATGCTAAGTGAAATAAGCCAATCAGAGAAAGACAAGTACCATATGACTTCACTCATGTGTGGAATCTAATGAACAAAATAAATTAACAAAAAAAAATAGAAACAAACTTACAGATACAGAAAAGACTGACATTTGTCAGAGGGGAGGGAGGTTTTCAGGGCTGGGTGAAGAAGTTGAAAGGATTAAGAAAAAAAGAAAAAGGAAAGAAACCTCATAGTCACAAAACCTCATAGCAAACAAACAACAGTATGGTGATTACCAGAGGGATAGGAGGGTGGAGAGGGGTGTAGGAGAGTAAAGGGGGGATAAATGGTGGTGAAAGAGACTTGAGGTGGTTAACACACATTACAACACACAGATGATGTATTATAGAATTGTACACCTAAAATGTAATTTTATTAACCAAAGTCATCCCAGCATATTCAATAATTAATTAATTAATTAATTTTTTTAAAAAGTGATCTTTGTCCACTACTCCTGAAATTTGCATATGTGTACATATGTTAGCCCTTTTGCTTCCTTCCTTGTTTTTTTTTTTTTTTTAGTTGTCTTATGACAGAAGGAGAAATTTAACCGGAAAAGTAAAAGAATAAAATCATGCACTCTTACTCAAGGGGGTTACATCCCAACATTCACAGTGGATGCCTGAAACTGCAGACAGTATTGAACTTTAATATCCTATGTTCTTTTCCTATACATACATACCTATGATAAAGTTTAATTTATAAATTAAATAGAATAAGAGATTAACAACAACTAATAACAAAATAGAACAATTATAAGAGTATACTCTAATAAAAGTTATGTGAATGTGGTCTCTCTCTTTCTCTCAAATACCTTATTGTACAGTACTAACCCTTCTTGTGACGATGCAAGATGATAAAGCACCAAACCTCTTCCTCACACTGTATGACCATCCCTTACTTTCAGTAAATGGCTTAGTGTCACTTTTTTCAGGGGATCCCTTGCTGGAGTTTTCATATAGGCTCCAAGTTTTCTGGCACAATACGTTACCATCAATCAGAACCCATTTTCTTTTCATGCCTCCCACCCATAAATTTAATGACTTTTCCATCTTCACTTAGCATTTCTCATACATGTGACTATAACTTGCAGTTTAAGTTGAAGCAGCAAAAACAGAACAAATTTCTTTTTTCTTTTTTACAAATTCGTGGATAGAAGATATGTTCTCATAGTAGATCTTAGCATCTTTAGCACATTTTTTTCTTTATTATGTCAAGAACTTTCACCTTTTCACTTAAAGGAAAAAATGTATAGCTTCTCTTTGATATAACTGAATTGCCAGCATCACTACTTTTTGCACTTTTGGAGTCAAATAAGGGTACTTAAATAAGATCATAATGTACCGAGATAGTCACCCTGATAACCAAGAGGGCTACTAAATGACTAACAGGTGGGAGCATACACAGTGTGGAGATGCTGGGCAAAGAACAATTTACATTCCAGGTGGGATGAAGCAGGATGAAACAGCAACTTAAAACATATATTTCTATTTCTGGAATTTCTCATTTAATATTTTCAGACCTTGTTTGACTATGGGTAACTGAAACTGCAGAGAGCAAACCTATGAATAAGGAAGGACTACTGCACTTCACTAATAGGGTGAGGGCTAATTGAACATCTATAAAAGAGGGAAGGTGTTGAAGGAAAATGGAATTCATGAGCATAAATTTGGAAAGCAATAAAAACCAGTAGTGTGACTAAATCATAAGACCAGTGAGGAGTGAGAAGAAACAGAAAAAGAGGAGAAAGAAAACTGGGAAAAAGAGTGGAAATTTTAAGGGGGATCATACTAAGAAGTTTGGACTTCTTACTAACATTGGTTCCAGATTTTTCATGAATCAGGAATGCCTTTCCATCAAAAAATCATTGTATGCTCAGTGTGCACATATTGTTTGCACAGCACCTTCTTTTTTGAAGATTTAAGCCTCTCCCTTTACATTGGAAAAATTAGTCTGGCTTCTTCCCAGCCCTGTCTCCCAGCCCCAGTAATCTCAATAATTATTCCATGAATATGCAGGTAAGCCAGTAAGACACTCCTTAAGTCTTTTTCTTCCTTCCTTCCTTCCTTCCTTCCTTCTTTCCTTTATTTTTATTTATTTATTTTTATTCCTGGAGCAATTGGGAAAAGAGCTCTCTTCCTCTAGAATTATAAGCTATAGAGAAAATATAAGTGGAGCTCCTTGAAGCCTATGAAGCAAACCCTCTGAGCTAAGAAAGAACTAGGCCAATGAAGAATGAGAAACAGAGCTCAAAGGAGGTGAGAGGGGCTTAAAGCTAAGGTTTAAGCCTCTGAATTCAGCCCTTATATAGGAAGTCCTACCTTGACTATATTTATGACACAATCTTGCAAATATGTCTTAGGCATATTATTTCATCATTATCAC
The DNA here is from genome assembly GCA_004027475.1 of Anoura caudifer. Taxonomy (NCBI): domain Eukaryota; kingdom Metazoa; phylum Chordata; class Mammalia; order Chiroptera; family Phyllostomidae; genus Anoura; species Anoura caudifer. The sequence continues at coordinate 140,740 of PVKU01003776.1, forward strand.
CCAAAGCTTGATGATGTGCTTGCCAGTTTGTGACCTCTTTATAGTAAAACTGTTACCCTTGTTGGTATCAGCATTCTGTGGCTGGAACTCTATGGCGTGAAAGCATGGATGGAACTAGAGAGCATTATGCTAAGTGAAATAAGCCAGGTGGTGAGGGACTAATACCATATGATCTCACCTATGAGTGGAACTTAATGAACAAAACAACCAACCAACAAAATAGAATCAGAGTCATGGAAGCAAGGAACATACTGACAAGGACCAGAGGGGAGGGAGGAGGGGGATAGGGAGGAAAGAAGGGGCAGAACCTAGTTAAGTACCATCTATGAATGACCCACAGACATGGAAAACAGGGTGGGAATTGACTGTGTGAGTGGGAGGTATGTTGGGCAGAGGAGAGCAATGGTGCAAAATTGGGACAATTGTAATAGAACAACAATTTTTTTAAAGATACAATCAATAAAATCCCATTCACTCAAAAAAATTTTAATTAAAAAATAAATAAATGAAATAGAGAATTATCTTCTATTAAAAAAAAATAGCTGAGACCTGGCCAGTGTGGCTCAGTTGGTTGGAACATCAGTACCATAGACCAAAATGTCATTGGTTGAATTTCTGGTCAGACACATACCTAGGTTACAGTTGATCACTGGTCACACATAAGAGAAGGCAATGAATCAATGTTTCTTTCTCACAGTGATGTTTCTCTTTTTTTCTCTCTTTCTCTCCCTCACCCTCTCTCCTCCTTTCTCTCTAAAAAGCAATGAAAAAATGTCCTCAGTTGAGGACAAAAAAAAAAAAAAAAAAAAAAAAACTAGCTGAAATCTCTGGGAACATGACTGTAATTTACCCAGGACCTTGCAAAATCATTTGCTTGGTGTCATTGTTTCCTCTCCCTGCTATTCTAAGTAAATGTGATTTTTTTTTTAAATTCAAAATTGACATTCTGTGAAATTCATTTTGAGAATCAAAAGTCAGCCTTTGTCAGATGCTTGGTTTCTCAAAAAATAATATGCTGGAGATTTTGATGTTGCTGCCTTTAATTTCCTGAAGTGGAACAGATGTTCTCCAAATATAATGGATATGTGTCTATGTGAATCCTTCATTTCTAAAACCAAACTTCCAGAAGTATTAGTCTTTTTTTTTTTCAGAAGTACTAGTCTTCATGTAAAAACAAACAAACAAACAAACAAAAACACTCTTTCCATTTTTCAACAAGATGAAATTTGCTTTAAAAAGATGAAGTTATGGTGGTTCTTAGTGTTGATGTTGTTTTTGTTATGTTTAATTGCAGCTTGCAGTTCTGCATAATAATTACTGTCTCAGAGAGATGATGGTCTGTGTTCTACAGTATTTACAAGAAGCTCTTAAAGACAGTAGATCAGGTGGCACACTGTACAAGATCAAGTCTGTGAGAACTTGCTTCTTCAGAGGTATCTATTGAATATTCTGTCACCAGGTGCCATCAACTCTTTTGACACCATTCATAATGCCCTTTCTCTTTTTTGCTCCCCATGTGATTTAATTACCACCCCTATATGTTATTGGATATTTTCAATTTCATTGTCATCACTGTCACCACATCCTTGTCCTGCTTCTCTTTTCAACTTGGTCCAATCTATCCTGAATACTGCAGTCAGATTCATCTTCCCAAAATATTATTTTAATTGAATAAACTTTTACCACCATATACTATAACTCTAAAATACAAATTATAACTAAGCGACAAAGCCTAGCACAATGTTTTCAAAATTCTCCACCTACCAACTTATATAAAGACTCTAAAACATTTGTCATCTCTAAAAGACACTTGTCCTTTTCCAGTGTTTTCTTCTTCCTTATTCCTTCCCTCTCCCACCAAATGGTATCCAATATTATATACCAGTCCTGCGGAGTTTATACATTTTTTTCCAGGATGCTTAATCTCACTTTTCAGCTCTTATTAGCCAGTTTCTCATTATAGACATTTTATATTTTATAAATATTTTTATAAATATCTCTTATTGTATGGTAAGATTTTGAATAAGTTCTTATAATTCCCATGGTGCCATCACTTGGGTTTTACAAATGTTTAATTGTTGAAAAAGATGAAAAACAAATAGATAATCTTTTAATCTTTTTATACTGGGAAGAAGGGAAAGAACATAAAGTTTCCAAGCTAAATGTCACAATTTAAATCTCAGTTGGCTTGAAAATTTTGCTTTCTATAATTTCCAGATTGTACATGTGTGTGGTTTACCTTTTTAACTAAAACACATATCTGGTGTTCACTTCATCACCTTCATTGGATAACCTGTACTGCAATTCCCATGTATAATTTTTTAATCGTGCACATTAAAAAAAAACAGAATAAATAGATTTTGGCAGGTATGCAAGACAAAATATTTTTATGGTGATAAACACAAGTAATGTCTTTGAATGTTTAATTCCATTCATATGTCCCATTTCAACTCTATGTCTCAGAGAATTTATTTAATCTATTTCATATTTCCTTTACTTCCTTTAATTCAGTTATAAATTATCAGATACTTTACAAGGGCCTGAAAAGTATTATGCAAATAATGGAAAATGGAAAATGTGAGTTTAATATTCAAAACATTATTGTTTATAGCCCAACTCAATTTTACCTGCCCTCCCCTCATTAACTAGGAATTTCAGGCTTTCATTCTAAAAGCTCCTCAAGCAGAGTCACCTACAAAGGAGTTCCCATTAGACTGTCAGCTGATTTCTCAAAAGAGACCTTACAGGCAAGAAGGGGCTGGAAAGAAGTATTCCAAGTCATGAAAGGCAAGGACCTACATCCAAGATTGCTCTATCCAGCAAAGCTTTCATTTAGAATGGAAGAGCAGATAAAGTGCTTCTTAGATAAGGTCAAGTTAAAGGAGTTCATCATCACCAAGCCCTTATTCTATGAAATGTTAAAGGGACTTATCTAAGAAAAAGATAAAAAATAGGACAAAGTAAAAAGACAGCAAACTCGCAGATATTAACAACCACATCTAAAACAAAAACAAACTAAGCAAACAACTACACCAGGAGCAGGAACACAGAAATAGAGATCACATGGAGGGTTTGCAACAGAGGAGTGGGAGGAGGAGAGAGGGGGGGAAGGTACAGAGAATAGGTAGCATAGATGGTAGAGAGAAAACGGGGAGGGCAAGAATAGTGTGGGAAATGTAGAAGTTAAAGACCTTATGACACATGAACATGATAAGGGATGTGGGTGGTAGGGGGTGTGAAGGTGGAGGGGGATGATGGGGGAGAAATGGGACAACTGTAATAGCCTAATCAATAAAATACAATTTTAAAAAATAAATAAATAAATAAAAGCTCCTCAAGTTAATGTATCACTACGGCCCTGGCATCTGCCTGCAATGGAGGAACATTGGTAACATTGACAGAAATGGTTTCCAACAGCTAATACTAAAGGCTTGGTAGAAAAAAAAATCCTTTAAAAGTCATTATAAATCTGTCTTAATCCTTTCTGGAACAAGCAAGGCAAGATATAAATGAAGTCATCTTTTTTCTTTCTTTGGAAAAGGAATACATGCAGATCATTTTCTCACAACTTGGAAAAAATTTCTTCCTTAGTTTTTCCCTGAAGGGCTTTATCTTTCTTTACTTACAACACACACACACACACACACACACACACACACACACACACACAGTTGGTGCTTCAACTTTCTCTGTAGCATTCAAATTTTGAAACCCTTCCTGTTTTCTACAAATGGTAAAATATGCGTTGACATCACCATAGCACAACGATAAAACACACAAGTTATTGAGATATCAGAGGATGTGAAATTCCTTCAGAGGTTAAGAAAAGCCTGCGTGAGGCTCAGATTCAATGGACCAGACCCTCATCCCTCCTCCTCCCCACCCAACCCCCACCCAGGCCCCTGACTTGATGATGACCAAGAGGTATAGCTGCAGCCCCAAGAGAGCTCACTCCCAGCAAAATGAATCCAGGTGAAAATGTGGACATTTTCTCCTCTTTCCTCAATATTAGGTAGAAAAATATCTGTCCTCCAAGTTATTTTTACTGAACCATAAGAGGTGGGGAAAGACACTTGCTTTTGCTTAAGAAAAGTTTTCTGAAATACCTGGAAAGTTGTAACATGTGTGAAATGAATACTAACAAAAATTGATGTTGAGAAATCTTAATGAGAGTATTGGTTAATATCTGAAACCCACCATCATCATTTAACTTCATGTAAAGCATTTAATACATTACGATCCAATGGTCCAAGAAGAACTTATAACCATTCACTGTTTTAACAAGCTTTTATTGAATGACTAAAATGTTTCAGACAATATTATGTGAATAAAGCAGAGATGGTTCCCACTGACACAGAGCTCAGACACAGCAGAGAAGGTACATTTTCCACATTAACACATCATCCCCCTCCAGTTTCTGGGCCTGCTTCCCATATCTCAGATATTGACCCTTCTCCTTGCCAGACACCTGGGACCAATTACACACTCTCCCTTTTCTCTCACTCTGACACCCTTAGTAATCCACTTCAGAGATCCTAGCTCCTAACACTGCTGTCTGTGCAAACAAATGATGCTTGTGAAGCTCTACCTTCCCAAGTGAGATTACTGCTGCTTGGAACAAAATTTAAAGTCAAATATGTGATTTTTTTAACTACATGTACACATTTTTACTTGCGTTCTTGTCAAGTCAGGGCAACTTATAATGAGTTTAATTTAACTTTTACTATACCCCAAGCCAATAGTGTTGCATTTTTCTTGTTTCCTTCTTTTCAATTTTTTTTCAAGGTTTCATTTATTTTCTATGATTGCCTCACCATTCCTTCCATTTTCTTTTGATTGGGGAAGTCTTCATTTCTCTGCCTTATCAACCAAACCAGATAAAGAGAAGGAATGATTTACAGATGCAAAAAGTGATAGGTTACACTTGAGGTCCAATCACACCGTTTTGGTAACTAAATATACCTGATGCCTCTTTTGGTTTTCCTGATGATTTAAAGTTAAAGAATATAGGAATTCTGGCTATGATGGAGGCATAGGTAGATATGCTTTGCCTCCTTGCACAGCCATAAGAAGGCTCACAATTAACCTCAAAACAAAGTACAACCAGAACTTCCAGAAAATCAAACTGTATGGAAGTCCAACAACCAAGAATTTAAAGAAAAAATATTCATCCAAATGGGTAGGATGGGTGTATCTGGGGAACGGGGCAGAGAGGGTGAGATGTGGCAGTAGTGAGGCAGTGGGAGCCATGGCCAGCTGATTGGGCAGTCCCACATTCACATGTGGCAGAGAAAATTCAGGAGGGATAACTGGGAAGCAAGCCATCTGAGCCCCAGATCAGACTGCACAGCCCAGGGTTCCAGCACCAGGTAAATAAAGCCTCGTAACTTCTGACTTTAAAAACCACTGGGGGTTGGGGTGATAGAAGAAATTGCTGGTGCCTCAGGACAGTCCATTTAAAGGACATACATGGTCCTAGACTGTACACAATCTCACCCATGCTGGGATTCAGCACCAGGGGAGCAACTAGAAGGGTACCAGTCACATACAGGAAGTGAGGGAAGTGAATGGAAATGGGACAAGAGCTGAGCAAGTGGTATTGTTCCCTCTCTTGCCCTTCACCCACATGCAGCACCACAAAGCAGTGAATTATTTGCCCCACCCTGTAGAATACCTAAGGCTCTGCCCCTAACAATATAACAGGTATGCCAAGACAGAATCAAAGCAGCTCTACCTAATACACAGACATAAACATAGGGAGGTTATCAAATAGAGGAGACAAAGGAATTGGTCCAAGTGAAAGAACACATCAAAACTCCAGAAAAAGAACTAAGCAAAATGGAGATAGCCAACCTATCAAATACAAAGTTCAAAACACTGGTGATAAGAATGCTTAGGGATCTCATTGGACATGGCAAACACATAAGGGAGGAAATGAAGGCCACAGTAAGCAAATTAAAAAAAAAAAAGCCACAGGGAACCAACAGTGAAAGGAAGGAAGCCAAGGTTCAAATAAACAATTTGGAACATAAGGAAGAAATAAACAGTCAATCAGTACAGAATGAAGAAACAACAACTCAAAAAAATTAGGAGAGAATAAGAAGACTCTGGAACATCTCCAAATGTGCCAACATCCAACTCATAGGGGTGCCAGGAGGAGAAGAGGAAGAGCAAGAAATTGAAAACTTATTTGAACAAATAATGAAAGATAGCTTCCCTAATTTGTTGAAGGAAATAGACATATAAGCCCAGAAAGCACAGAGAGTCCCAAACAAGTTGGACCCAAAGAGGACCACACAAAGATACATCATAATTAATATGCTAAAAGGTTAACAATAAGAAAGAATCTTAAAAGCAACAAATGAAAAGGAGAGAGCTACCTACAAAGGAGTTCCCATAAGACTATCAGCTAATTTCTCAAAAGAAATTTTGCAGGCAATAAGGGACTGGCAAGAAGTATTCAAAGTGATGAAAAGCAAAGACCTACAACCAAGATTACTCTATCCAGCAGAGCTATCATTTAGAATGGAAGGGCAGATAAAGTGCTTCCCAGACAAGGGAAAAGCTAAAGGGGTTCATCATGACCAAGCCTTTATTATACGAAATGTTAAAGGGATTTATTTAAGAAAAAGAAGATAAAAACTCTGAACAGTAAAGTGACAGCAAACACAACTATCAACAACTGAACCTAAAAAAACAGTCAAAACAAAAATAAACTAAGCAAACAACTAGAACAAGAACAGAAGCACAGAAATGGAGATCATATGGAGGGTTATAAGCAGGGAGAGGGAAGGGGAAGAATGGGGTAAAGGTACAGGGGTTAAGAAATGTAATTGGTAGGTACAAATAGATAAGAGAATGGTAAGAATAATACAGGAAATGGAAAAGCCAAAGAACTTAAATGCATGACCCATGGACATGAACTAAAGGGGGATTACTGGAGGGAAGGGGGCACCAGGTGATGGGGGGCAAAGGGGAAAAATTGGGACAACTGTAACAGCATAGTCAATAAAATATACTTGTAAAAATAGGCTAAAGAACACAGGCCAATTCTAAAGTGGGCTCGAGCTTAAAAGCCTACCACTTGCCAATTCTCATTCCCATGTTTCAAGAAGAATTCTATATGAATATGCTTGTAAGTTTCTGTGGGGATATGTGAATTAAAGGGGTGAAAAGAAATTATATATATGTAATATATATTATATATTTTATATATTAAATCAATGATATATATTAAATATATATATTAAATCAGTGAACTAAAAAGGAACTTTTAGATCTTTGCCCAAGAACTCCCAAAACTACAGGGCAAAGGGTGGAGATATGACTAAAAATGGAAACATAAGAATTGCACAACTATATACTAGGAAACAGACATTCTTTTTCATCACACAAAAGCACTACTGATTTGGGGTATCTAAGCATGCTAGGCATTGTTTCCAGCACTGGCAATGTAGATGTAAGAATTCTTGTGTTTTCATATTCTAGCCCAGGATACAAGTAATAAACATGTACCCATAGCTAGATGTAGATATTATTATTCCCAGTATTAAATATCTGAGTTTTTAATTTTAAATACTCTACAAAAATGTATTTTAGATAAAAGACCAAAGAAGAATTTACCATGCACACACAAGAATCAACAAAATGAAAAGACAACATATAGACTGGGAGAGCTATATATCTTGATAAGGGGTTAATATCTAAAATACATAAAAAATTAATACAACTCATCAGAGAAAAATAGTGAAATTTAAAAATGGGCAAAGAACCTAAATAGTCATTATTCCAAGGAAGGCATACAATGGCAAACAGGTAGATCAAAAAGTGCTTGACATAATCATCAGGGAACTACAAATCAAAACCACACTAAGACATCACTTCATAACCATTACAATATCACCACAAGTGTTTGCAAGTACGTACACTGTTGAAGGAAATGTGGATTGGTACAACCACCAATGAAAACAGAATGAAGTCTCCTTAAAAAATTAAAAATAGAAATACCATGATCCAGCAATTCCACATCTATGCATTTATAAAAAAAAATCCATCTCTCAAAAAAGTTATAGCACCCCCACGTTTATTGCAGCATTAATCACAATAGGCAAGATATGGAAACATAGCTAAAGAAAATGTGAAATGAGGAAATGAGAAACAAGGGAATACTGCTATTTTGAACAACATGAAGAATTTTGAGGGCACTATGCTAAGTGAAGTAAGTCAGATAGAGGAAGACAAATGCTGTATAATGTCACTTATATGTAGAATTTTAAAAAGCTGAATTAATAGAAACAAAGATTAAAGAGATAATTACCAGGAGCTGAGGTTGTGGTCAAAGATGTGGGGCTGGGAAATGTTGGTCAAAAGATACAAGCTTCATGCCCTGGCTACTGTGGCTCAGTCGGTTGAAGTGTTAAACAAAAGGTTACAAGTTCAATTCCTGGCCATGGCACATGCCTAGGTTGCAGGTTTTGTACACAGTAGTGGTATGTATGAGAGGCAATCCATCAAAGTTTCTCTTTCACGTCGATGTTTCTCTTCCTCTCTCTCCCTCCCTTCCTCTCTCTCTAAAAGCAATAAGCATGTTCTCAGGTGAGGATTTTTAAAAAGATACAGACTTCTAGTTATAAGATGAGTTAGTTCTGAGTATCTGTTGCACAGCATGGTGACTATAATTAATAATACTATATTATATACTTGAAAGTTGCTAAGAGAGTAGATCTTAAATGTTCTCACCACACATACACAAACAAATAATAATAATTATGTGATGTGATGGAGGTGTTAACTAATGCTATGGTGGTATTTTGCAATATATAAGTATATCAAATCAAAACATCAGTACAACTTAAACTTACACAATATTATATGGCAATTATATTTCAATAATGCTTGGAGAAAATAATTTATCAAAGTGTAACTTGATATATTTCCAATGTAGAAACAAAAATGGAAGAACAAAATAATTAACATTACATTTCTACTCCACACCTACATTTAGTATTTCTTTTAATCTTAACATTAATCCTTTAATTGTTAAGTTTATTGAGACTTGTATTAAGACCTACAGCATGATCAGTTTTCGCAAATGTTTTCCAATGTTTGTTCTATATAATGACATTAGGCTAAGCTTATTAATGTTCTTGTTCAAAGATTTATATTACTGATCATATAATTCATATTTATTATATCATATTACATGCTTAATCATCTTAATCTATTATTATATTAATTTGAGCAATGCATAAAAGTTATTAAAGATAAAGGTGAATCATCATCTTTTCTAGTATTTTTCATTTTGCTGTCATATTCTGAGTTTATGTTATTGGATTTATACAAGTTTAGAATTTTATGTGTGATCTTAAATTAATGAATTCCATGCAGCTTTGTCTGCTTCTCTGTAAAACAGAGGCATTTGTGTCTGCCAGGTGCCCAGGGCCACTAACATTCTAGATTCATTTTAAATAAAATTTAGGTCAATTATGATTTGAAATCCTTCATATCCTTCAGATCATAATCCTCCAGATTTCTACTATTTAAGAAAAAACAACAAGATGTCTACTTTTACTACTTTTATTCAGCACAATACTGGAAGTTGTAGCCACAGCAGTCGGGGAAGAGTAAATAAAAGGCATTCAAATTGGAAAAAAGAAATAAAGCTCTCATTATTTGCAGATGACATGACACTGTATATAGAGAACCCAAAAGATTTCACCAAAAAAAAACCTACTAAAACTGATAATTAAAATAAGTAAAATAGCAGAATACAGAAAAAAAATACAGAAATTGGTTGAATTTTTATACACTAATGAATATCAGAAAGAAAACACAAGAAAAAAATCCCATGTACAATTACATCAAAAAATAAAATATCTAGGAATGAATTTAACCAAGGAGACAAAATACCTGTAAATACCTGTCCTGAGAAAATTTTAAGACACTGAATAAATTGAAGAAGATACAAATAAATGGAAGCATATACCATGTTCATTGATTTAAAAAAGTTAACATTGTTGAAATGTCCAAACTCCCCACCACAAATAGCCACAGGAATCTTGAGAAAGAACAACAATTTTGGAAGAATAGCACTACTTGATATCAAGCTATACTAAAAGGCTAATCATAACAGCATGGTACTGGCATAAAACATACATAATGATCAATGGAATAGAGTAGGGAGCCCAGAAATAAAAACACTCCTTTATAGTCAATTAATATTTGACAAAGGAGGCAAGAATATACAATGGGATAAAGACAATCTATTGAATAAATGCTGCTGGGGGAAATTGGACAAACATATTCTAAAAATGAAACTAGAACACCTTCTTACACCATTCACAAGAATAAACTCAAAATGGATTAAACACTTAAATGTAAGACTCAAAACCATAAAAACCCTAAAAGAAAACACAGGCAGCAAAATTTCGAACATCTCTCATAGCAATATTCTTTCTGCTTTTTCCTCAGGTAAGGGAAACAAAAGAAAAAATAAAATGTAACTATATCAAACTAAATAGATTTTGCACAGCAAAGGACCATAAAAAAATGAAAAGACAGCCTACCAAATGGAAGAAGATATACACCAATGATTCATCTGATAAGAGGTTAATATCCAAATTTTAAAAGAGCATATACATTTTTCATTTTTTGAGGAAATTCCATATTGTTTCCACAGTGGCTGCACCAGTCTGCATTCCTACCAATAGTGCGCTAAGGTTCCGTTTTCTCCGCATCTGCCCCAGCACTTGTTGTTTGTAGATTTATTAATGATGGCCATTCTAACCGGTGTGAGCTGACATCTCATTGTGGTTTTAATTTGCCTCTCTCTGAAAAAAATTTCTAATCCAGTACCTCTTCCTTAATCAAAAACACACACTTATTGTTGCTTTTCAGTAACAGAGAGTGGCCTCATGAAGATATACAGAATGTTGCCTACAAGACAAAAAATATCCAGGAAAATATAATAGTATAGCCTTGTGTCAAAAGTGCATTGCTAAATTTCTGTGTAGGGTAGTATTTCAGTTTTTAAAATGATAAAGCCATGTACAGATTTTCAAAACTACCTTCTATTTGCATATTATATTACACAGGAGAATCTACATCATGCTGTGTAACAAACAATACTAAAGTCTCATTAACTTAGCAAAATAAAAGTTTATTCCTAACTCATAATGAAGTCAGCATTAGACCCAAGATACTTTCCATGGTCTCTCTCCTCTAAACAGATGCTCATCATTAGAAGCCGTTTCAAGCTTGTGGCACCTCCATACAAGCTCACAATTCCAAGATCACAGTGACAGGGGAAGGCAAAATGCAGAGAAAAATACCAGTACTTAAGCACTTCTTCCTAGGAGTTTAATAACATTTAATTTGTCAAAGAAAACCACATGCCCTTACCAAATTTCAAGGGACTATGTACCCAAAAGAAATGAAGAACAGAAAATCTTGTGAGAATATATCCAAAGAAACCAAAGACAATAATATGCACCCCTATTTTCACTACAGCATTATTTGCAATAACCAATATTCAGAAGCAGCCCAAGTGCCCATTAGTAGATGAGTGGATAAAAAAATTATGGTACATATACAGTAGAATACTACTCAGCTGTAAAAAAAGAAGGAAATCTTACCTTTTGTGACAGCATAGATGGACCTGGAGAGCATTATACTAAGTGAAATAAGCCAGTCAGAGAAAGACAAGTACCTTACGATATCATTCATATGTGGAATCTAATGAACAAAACAAATGAACTAAGTGGAGGCAGATTCATGAACACAGAGAGCACACTGACAGCTGTCAGAGGCGAAGGGGATGGGGCCGGTGAGAAGGGTGAAGGGATTAAGCAAAGAACAAAAAGAAAGACTCCTGGACACAAACAACAGTATGGTCATTGCCACAGGGCAGGGGGGTGGGGGGAGGAAGAACAGGGTAAAGGAGGGATAAATGGTGATGGAAGGAGATTTGACTTGGAGTGGTAAACACACAACACAATAACACTGGTGATGTATTGTAGAATTGTGTACTTGAAACATATAATTTTATTAGCCAATATCAGTCCAAAAATTCAATAATAAATAAATATTTTTAAGAAAAATATTCTAAAATCACATGTTTGAAGTACATATAACTTTTTTTCCAGCTGACACTATGAAGTCAAAACTAATTCATGACACATTTGGATGTGGAAATATGCGTTCATATTTTATTTTATTTTAAATATTTAATACAGTATTATAATTTAATTTCATACACATTTATAGAGTACTTCCTAAGGGCCAGCCAGAGGAAAATCCTGTGTAGGTTTAGACATCTTTGAGTCTTCTTTTCTCATTTTCTTAAATTCTCCTCATTCTTCAAGTTCCTGTTTGGGTTCCACATATTTGAAGGGTGTCATAGAGCAATAAAAAGGTACAGATTTGAGATCAGAAAAGCCTGTTAATAAATCCTACACAATATTATCAATATTCCTGTATGCACTTATTTATAAATTAGCTTATATTGTTCCAAATGCTCTCATTTTATAACCTCACATTTAAAATTTAGATAAGGTTGCTAAAAGATGTGCACAATGATTTATTACATCTTTTTCACTGCCATCTAGTAGGTAAACAAATATTTGGCTAGAACTTCATCCATTTCAAGTCAATCGCAGACTATTCGGAACTTCTCTCTTAATATGACATCCCTACAGTCCAGCTGTGCTGACTCTACAGGTACATGCGGCAGCTTTAAAACCCTCGTTTGGTGAAGCCTCACAAAACAACTGAGCTAAGAAGCATGTTCCCCACAGGATGTCACTGGCTGATTTCAGCAAATGCCAGGGCTCCACAGGTGATGCCCTTAGGCAGGAGAGAGTTCCGTACCTGGAACTGAGGGGAATGGGTGTCATCTCCAGCCTCCCAAGCTCAAGGAGATGCCTGAACTGAATAGAAATGGAGTATTTTTGTAATACTTTACTCCATTTAGTGGAAGATAATAATTGTACCGAATAGGTGATTTGAAAGAAATAAGTTAGATTCTTTTCATTGTTTAGATTATCACCAGAAAGTGATTAATTTGATTTAGGAAATCAATACTATTCTGGTATTCATATATGGGTTACTTAAAGTAGGAAGAACATGGTGTTTTGTGTGTTGTAAATTTAGAAGTTTAATTCATCATTTGCAAAAGTTTTTCACTGAATTTTATCTGAGAAAAAGGGGTTTCAATTCAACCCTTTCCATGGAGAAAAGCTACATGGTGGCTTCCCTAGCCAGAACCAGCTTTCCACCCTGAATCCAGAGGATTCAGAGCTTCTTGCATGGACTAGGTCACAGTGTAAAGATGCAGGCTGTGCCCAGCTGAAGAGCATTCTGCCTAGGTGTGAATGAGCATTGAAATTTCATCCATGTTCCCCTCACCATGCCAAGACCCCAACGCAGGAATGCATCTACCTGAGTGAAAGGGCATATTTTCTTACTGTGAACAAAAGAACCACATGGATCAGCAGCATTCATGTGTACAACATGCATTATATACAATAAGCACCAAGGACAAGGAGTCATTATAATTTTAAGCATTTCAAGACCAGGACTCATAGCGGAGAAAGACTTGTCTAGGGTATATTCATTTGCTAGGGTTGCTGTCATAGCAAAGCGTCACAGACAGAGTGATTTCAATGGCAGAAACTTATTTTCTTACAGTTTTGGAGGCTAGAAGATCAAGATCAAGGATAATAGAGTTGGTTGGCTTCCAGAAGGCCACCTTCTCTCTGTGTTTTTGCATAGTCATCCCTGTGTACATGTCTGTGTCTTGATCTCCTCTTCCTTTAAAAAAATAATTTTTAACTTTTGAATTATAATTTACATACAGCATTATATTAGTTTAGGTGTACAACCCAGTGATTAGAAATTTATACAACTTAAAATGTGATCACCCTGACAAATCTAGTATCCATCTGACACCTTACATAGGTATTACAATATTTTTGATGACATTCCCTATGCTATACTTTACACGCCCACCACTCTTCTGTAACTACCAATTTGTACTTCTTTATCTTTTTTCCATATTCCCCAAGTCCCCTCTCATCTGCAACATGCAAAATGCTCTCTGTATCTATGAGTCTACTTCAATTCTGCTTGTTCATTTATTTTGTTTTTTAGATTCTGCATATAAGTAAAATCATCTGGCATTTGTCTTTCCCTGTATGACTTATTTCACTCAGCACAATACCCTCTAGATTTACCCATGTTGTTGCGGATGGCAAGATTTTATTTCTTTTTATGGCTGAGTCATATTCTACTTCATATATTCATCAATAGATAACTAACAGCTTTCCCATTGCTATTTTTGAGATTCTTTTTCTTTAACCTTTGGTATTCTAATTATAATGTGCTTGATTTGAGCCTGTTTGGGTTCATCTTGTTTGGAACTCTCTGTGCTTTCTGGATTTCTAAGTTGATTTCCTTCACCAGGTTAGAGAAGCTGTCTTTTTTTTTTTTTTTTTTTTTTTTTTCAAAAAGGTTTTCAATTCCTTGCTCTCTTTCTTCTGCTTCCTGTACCTCTATGATGCCAATGTGGGTATTTTTTAAGTTGCCCCAGAACTCCTTAAACTGTCTTCATTTTTTTGTATTCTTTCTTCTTTTAGGTGTTTTGATTGGGTGCTTTTTTTCACCTTTTGCATGTTAATTATGATGTGTCTTAATATGGCTCTCTTTGGGTTCATCTTGTTTGGGACTCTCTGTACTTCCTGGACTTGGGTGTCTTTTTCCTTCGCCAATTTAGGAAAGTTTTCAGTCATTAATTCTTCAAATATATTCTCAATCCCTTGGTCTCTCTCCTTTCCTTCTAGTACCTCTATGATACAGATGTTGTTATGCTTAGTATTGTCCCAGAGGTCTATTAAACTATCCTCATTTATTAATCCTTTTTTTTTTCTTTTTACTGCACTGATTGGATATTTGTGCTATCTTATCTTACAAATTGCTCATTTGATCCTCTGCTCCATTTAGTCTGCTGTTGGTTTCTTCTAGTGTACGCTCCATTTCAGTTATTGTATTCTTCACTTCTGACTGGTCCTTTTTTGGGGGGTTTCCATGTTCTTTTCATGCTGATGAAGTCTAAGTCCTTTGAACATTCTTATAACCTTTGTTTTGAACTGTATATCTGATAGTCTTCTTGTTTCCATTTCCTTTAGTTCTTTTTCAGGAGATTTCTCCTGTTCTTTGATTTGGGACATGTTTCTTCTCTTTCCATTTGGGCTGCCGCCACATGTTTGCTTCTATGTATTAGGTTGAGCTACTATGTCTCCCAGTTTTGTTAGAGTGGCCTTATGTAGTAGATGTCCTGTGGTGCCCAGTGGTGCAGCCTCCCTTGTCACCTCAGCTGGTTGCTCCAGATGCAACCTGTATAGCCTGTGTGCACCCTCTGTTGTTGCCGAGCCTTGATTGATGCTGGAACTTCAATGGAAGGGGTTGACCCCTAGGCTGGTTGGCTTCATGGAACAGCTGTGACTACAGAGAGAAGCTATTGTGCAGGGGCCAACTTCATGGAACAGAACTCACTTCAGGGCTCTGGTGCCAGCCAAGTGTGCCCCTTGAGTGTGTTACTCACAATGGTGGTTGGGTGGTGCTCCATCATGATCTAACCTTGGCCACCTGGTGTGCTGTTTCTGGGGCCTTCTGAAAGGGTAAGACTAAAGTCAGCTTCTGCCTGAGCCCTGCCTGAGGCCACCAGACATGAGCTAGAAGGCAATCTACAGATGGCTGTTACTTGTGCCTGGGAGAGCCTAAGCTGTGAACAGAGGTCAGTTGACACTATCACCATGCTGGTGACTGTTTAGCAAGAGGTATAAGGCATGTGGAGGCCCTATATTGCTTGCTTGTGGTTTTTGAACTTCTGAGAAATTTTAGGAAAGTCCACAGAATTAGCCAAGGCATGCCATTTGTGTGGAAAACCTACTGGAAGTTACTTAGATGAGCTTCAAGTTGGGTGGGTTGGGCTCTCAGGGAATAAGTGGGGCAGGGTGAACAGTGATAGCCTGGTTGATGGAGAGGCTCAGATATGGCACCCACCTGTGCCTGTAGGGGGAAGGTTCAGTAAAGGCAACTTCTATCTAAGCAAAAGCTCCCCTTCTAGCCCTCAAAGCCAAGTACTTCAGTTTTTCTCCATATTTCCCTGGTGTCTTTTGAGCTACTGCCCCAGTGGTGGAAATCCAAGTAGGAGAGTCTGAGTAAATCCATTGTGGGCCCTTTAAGAGGAATACCTGAAACTCCAGCAGCCATCTCTCTCACACAGTCAAAATTCCTGCTGGTTTTTACAGCCAGAAGTTATAGTGACTTCTATTCCCAGTAGTGGAACCCTGGTCTAGGGGACCTGATGTGGAGCTGGGGCCCCTCATTCCTCAGGGAGGATCTTTGGAGCTAAAATATCTGTCTTGATTTTTAACCAACACGTGTATGTGTGGGACCAGCTCCTTCTGCATCTCCCTTTCTGCCAGTCTCCATGTGGTTTCTTCTGCATATCCTTAGTCAGGGATTCTATTCAGCTAGATTTCAGGTGGTTGTAGATGGTTCTTTTGTAGGTTAGTCGTAACTTTGATGTTGTGGAAGGAGGCAAGTACCATGTATACCTACTCCACCATCTTGTCCAGAAGGAACAAGTTTCTTAATTACATCAAACTAGCCTCTTGATGTTAGGGATCTTTGAACACAAGTGACAGAAAACAACTTTGATTCAATTAGACAAAGGAAAAATAATTGGATATTTATTGAGTATCCAGATAATCAACGACTATCTGAAGAACCACAGAGAAGGAAAAGGCAGAACCAAGGCATTTAGAATGGGGGGTGGGGGGTGAAAGAAGCAAGCATCTTCTACAAAAAAAAGTAAGTTAGATCTCTTGGACCAAACTACTTCAGGCCCTTTGTTTCTTAAAAGATTCAAATCTGGGGAGGAAGCAAAAGAATGGCCTAGCCAAAGTCAGCTGCATATGCTGTGCAAGTGGAAGGGACCCCTAGGTCTGTCCAAATAAGTGGTGCTAGTAAAGGGTCAGCCCTCAAGCAGAAAATGAGAGTGCTATTAAAAAGATCAAATAAATGTGACATAGCCAAACACCCGGTGACATCTACCTCTGTCTTTGTTTTGATTTTGAATTTATATTTGCATAGATATCAAAATAAAATCATGAAGAATTACCACTCTAATACAGTCATTAGTGTTACTTGTTAAGTCATTTTGCTATTTTTACCTTGAAGTCTCTAGAGCTTCCATTGTGGGTAAAATATTTACATTTATATTAATGTTTTAGCATACCAGGGCTAAGTCTATAAACCAGTTGATTCCTTATAATATTTTTATACACTAAATGCACAGTAGATTTACAATCTTATGCCATTTATCTGAATTTAAAACAAATTTAATGTCTTTCAGTCACCTTTCTCCTAGGAGCAAGACAGGTCCCTAATTTCAGAAGCATTTAAACATTAGACTGAGGAAGATTAGAATGTAGGAATGTGAAGGAAACTGTGCAGGTTCATTCAAATAGATCAGGAATATTTTTGAGCATGTTTTAAATTTAGTAGATTTACTATCCAAACTCAAAAAAGATTTTATGACTATTGGGCTGATTTCTAACATTTTGATTGCTTCCACAAACAAATTCAATCCAATTTAGTAAAGGGGTAAGGTTTGCAGGGAAAATTTTAAATAGGCAAGCTTTCCTGTAATGACTGGAAAATTACTGAATGGAATAAGCTTCCATTTCCCATTAAACACTAGAGCTTAGTCATAACCAAAATGGCTTTATGAAGACAAGGTATTCAGATTAATGTGTCTCCTTATACTTGCCCAAGAAACTGAGAGATCTTCAGTATGAACAGAAAGAGCAGAAAACATCCAACAGATACATTATATGATTTTAACTGTTTCCACAAACCAGAAACATTTAATTATTCACACCTGAAGCAAAGTGATCAAAGGCATTATTCCATATTTTTTATACCAAGGCTGAACTGTTTTAGTGTGTATCTTCCTTGAATATTTTTATTATGAATTATGAACAATTGTTTTATATCATATTATCACTCCAAATCATATAGTATAATTTAGTGCATCACATAATTTTTAACTCATATCTCCCCAAATATCTGTATGATTTGATATGGCTACCTAATAATTCACATAAATCATATTTTAGCCATCGTGTAAAATTAACTTATTGAATCAGTGGGTATGTTTCAAATTTTTCTCCTCTCTCTGGCACCTGATATTGTTACTCACTCCTTTGTTCTTTCATCTTTGTCTCCCAGCCATCTCAAAATCACGGGTACCCTCTTTAGTCTATCCTCTCTTCTCTTCTCAGTCTATGCAGATTTTATGACAGTTCTCCTGTTTCCCTATAGAACAAAGACACTAAAATCAGTTATTCTGATTTTTACACCTCAAGAGCCAACTGCCTACCAGATGTTTCCATTCAGGTGAACCCCAAACACCTCCGGTCTCAACCCATCCACACTGGACATCTCATCTGCTTTCCCCATCCCACTTCCATCTGCCAACAGCCTCACCATCCAACTTATCTTTTATACCTTCTCTCATTTTATCCTCATATTTAATTTGTCATAAAGTCCATTCAACAATACCTTCCTAATATATTTTGATCCCCTATTTTCTTCCTCATGGCCCTACCTTTATTTAGGCATCATCACTTTGACCTTGAATATACCTTTTCACTGATTAAAAACCCTTAAACAAGTCCTCGAAACCTATGGAAAACCTTTGTGCTGCCATGATTCACTCTCACCCTTTTCATAAGCTAGACCCCACTTGCATTTCTAGCCTCGACTCTAGGCAGCCCACTGTACCTAATTGTCACACTCACTGACCCTCTGAAAGGTAAGTTCATCCTACCTCTGTTTCATGCTATTCTGTCATCTGTTCATCCAGCTCATTCATCAAAAAAGTAAGTTTGTATTAGGCACCCTACAATCATTCCTTTGCCTATTTTTTCTTATTAGAAGTTTAAGTCTTTGCTTTCATTTCTTTAACTACAGTGCCTACCACAACAACTAGTATGTAATAAATATATTTTTTTCAATACTAAAATTTCTACCTAAGCAGTCTGCCTTGGTTAAATTATTTAATCTTTTTCTGCACCAGTTTCCTCCTTGGCAAAACAAAGATATATAACAGTATTTAACTTATAATGCACTTAAAAGCACTATAACCATATTTGGTACATAATAAGTCCAAAATAAATATGTTAGATACTGTTACCATTGGCGCTAGTTATTCCTGTCATTCAGTCCTTTTCAGGCATGTCTTCTGGAGGTTTTCACTGAACACGTCAAGCATGTTTTTCAGCAGCCCCTCCAACAGCCCTCGCCTGTTTGATTTCCCTCTCTACAGCAATACTAAACACCCTCAGCTTTCAGCAGCTTTAAAAATATCTCTTCCAGAATCAGTAGCCATTTTTAACTTTCTTTTCACTGTCAACACACCCCTCACTGAATGTACACTTTGGCACTGCAGCGTAGGTGTTAGAAAAGCAGCTTCCACAGCCAGACAACTTGGGTTTGAATCTCAGCGCCCCCACTACAAGTGTTTACTGCAGGGAAAGTTCAGGGTCTCTGTGCCTCAGTTTCCTTACTCAGCAATAATGTTGAAAAGAGTACTTCCCTATAAAAATTATTGTAAAATCAAATGAATTAGAAGATTTAGCATACTCAGAACATTACATGGGAATAGCATGCTCTTAATAAACATTGATAGGAACACACCCAGTCGATGGCACAGCCTACTCTATCAGGAAGCATCATTGCATAAAGCACTTCTGTAATATTGTCATTTATGCCAAAGTGGGCTTTCACAATTACAACAAAGTAGAATATAGACATTTCTCAGAATATATTAAAGGTAGTACATCTGAAACCCTTGTTTGACAAATGAGGAAGTATAGACCCATATATATTAGACTTTTTTTTCTTCAACTGGGCTAGTTCACAAGCTTCTGCACCAGCCCCCAGTGACTGATATTTGGCTAATGTTGGTAACAGGGTATTACTGCACAGAGAGGGCACAGGCTTCTGGTCTACACCAGACTATCATTATACTCAGGGAAAGAGCCAGACTGTCATAGTGCACGAGTAATCCTGGCCTCCCACTGCACCAAACCAGCACAACACACAGGGAGAAAGGAAGAATCAAGGGCAGTAGTTAAGAGCACAGGGCCTGAGCTGATTATTTGGGTTCAAATCCACATTCTGCCACTTGGTAGCTATCTGACCATGGACAACTTACTATGCTCCCTGTGCCAAAACAATAATGTGTCAGTCTAGCAGAGGAAATAGACTTCCAGGAAGTCCAGGAAGCTCAGAAAGTCCCATAGAAGTTGAACCCAAGGAGGAACATACCAAGGAACATCACAATTATATTAGCCAAGATTAAAGATAAGGAGAGAATCTTAAAAGCAGCAAGAGAAAGGGAGATAGTTACCTACAAAGGAGTTACCACAAGACTATCAGCTGATTTCTCAAAAGAAACTTTGCAGGCAAGAAGGGGCTGGAAAGAAGTATTCCAAGTCATGAAAGTCAAGGACCTACATCCAAGATTGTTCTATCCAGCGAAGCTGTCATTTAGAATGGAAGGGCAGATAAAGTGCTTCTCAGATAAGGTCAAGTTAAAGGAGTTCATCATCACCCAGCCCTTATTATATGAAATGGTAAAGGGACTTATCTAAGAAAAAGAAGATCAGTAAGATGACAATGAACTCACAGCTATTTGCAACTGAACTTAAAAAAAAACCTAAGCAAACTACTAGAATAGGAACAGAATCACAGAAATGGAGATCACATGGAGGATTATCAGTGGGAGAGTGGGAGGGGGAGAGACAGGGAAAAGTTACAGAGAATAAGTAGCATAACTGATAGGTAGAAAATAGACAGGGGGAGGTTAAGAATAGTATAGGAAATGTAAAAGCCAAAGAAATTATATGTATGACCCATGGACATGAACTAAAGGGGGGAATGCAAGTGGGATGGGGTGAGCAAGGTGGAGGGGAGTAAAGAGGGGGAAATGGGACATCTGTAATAGCATAATCAATAAAATACATTTAAAAAACAAAACAATAATTTGTTCAGATTTCCAATAAATTAATATATAAATACCAAAAAACATAGAACAGAACTTTGCACATAGTAGCACCATGTAGCTTTTACATGTTATTATTGCAAATACACAGCTACATGTACACTACTAACTGTGCTTGTTTTTAGTTCAAATTCCTAACTGTGTATCTTGTTCTAAAATTCAACATACCTCCTATGTTCCCCCAAGTACTATAGGCTACTGGGAACTAATGACTTTGATATTTTAAAATAAATCTTATATTCATATTTTATTAAAATACAGCTTAGTTTTTGCCTACGTATTTCACTTGGCTTAAGACTCTGTAAGGCGGTAAGTCACTTTCCAAAGTAGGGTACCAGAAGCAGCGTCACCATGAAGCCAACAAAACTTACACTGCAGAGGCCCTTGGTTTCACGGGCTACTCCAGGGCTGTGGGGGAGTCTAAGAATGTGTTCACTGAGTCAATGATTTAATTTTCAAATGTTGTTTATGTTTAGGATCTTTTCTAAAAGAAGAAACCCCAAATTTTATAGCCTTCATATTGCCAAGGTCTGGATTCAACCTTGGATAATATTGACATCCCTGGCATACCTGTAGGCAAGTGGCACAGAAAAGCTATCCCATGGAAGTGGTCCCTTCTATACTGGGCACTAGGAAAAATTCCATTTTTAGTTTGAAGCCACAGCTATTATTTGCAGGAAGTTTCTGTCTCAAGGCCTCAGACTGAGCCTCATCATCTCTGACATGACTTGTTTTTGTGTATTATTTTCATGCAGCCCACAGATTTGGTGTGTCAACTGAAGATATTACAATTCCATTATCTACCCTGCCACCGACAGTGCATGATACCTGTTGTTTGGTTACCTTGTTTTGAAGGTGATTTTGGAGTCCTCAGAAATGGTTCTATCTCTGCTAGGATGTTCACAAAACATTATTGACCTTGAGATCAAAAATTATACTATACCCAAGCACATATAGATATACAAATACATACACACAGAACTCACTGTATTTTCTATCACCTCCCTTGGAATTCTTTGTACTCTATAGAAAACTATTCACATATCCAAGACACTTCTATTACTGCCTCTGACACTGAAACCAGAGTCTTTGAGCTGTAAAATTGAAAACACCCACCACAAAACATTCTACGTATTTGCAATGGAAAATAAGAGAAATCTTAGTCCACAAGCTGTTATGTATTAAATTGCATCTGCACCTGTTTTTCTCTTGCTTATACCAACCTTTGGGGAGCTCAGAATCACATGGAGGCTGCCATTACATTATTAAGTATCATTCTCTTCTGGATATTATTACTCAGATGCTGTTGTTCACACCATTGAAATAATCTTGCATCTGCAAATGTGCTCCAGGGAAACATCAGCAATTCCATTACCATGGGAGGTGTTGGAAGATGGTCTGTGGGGATCTGCTAGCTCCTGGTCAGCTGGTGGTTACATACTGACATTCTACAGGTTGTGCAGAGAGAGGTCTTCCTGCTGAATAAAAAAAAAAGAATTTTGTCATAACATAGGAAGCAGAAGAAGAGGAACTTCCTAGACCAACATTTGCCATCTGCCATTCCTTTAATGCTGGCCTTTGGCAATGCTATGACACAGAGTGGAGCCCTGAAACTTCACCTGGTCCTGAGGACCGTTTCCCAAATGTGGAAGAGAATGTGGTTTTTAACTCTTAGATGGCTTCTCCTAACCAGAGAAGCCACAAGTTAGACAATACATTGTTCTCAGTGGACCAAGAACTATTGATAACCAATCGTTCCCATGGGTCTGTCAAATCTAAAAAAAATGAATCAAGAAATATTTTAAGGACTTAAGTTTTCCCTTTGACTAATACTAATATTTCAAGAATTATCAGACTTTAGTAATTCTTTATAACAAAAGAAACTTTCTAGACTTACAAAGAAAGAGACTAATGTGGTAGATTGGCACAGTCTATTTTATCTGATTTCCCTTGTGTGCTCCCTCACGTGCCTTTTCTGGCCAAATATCTGGAGACCTCATAGCCACTACATGTGGGCTCTGCACTGGAGACCCCAGGACAGTGCCAGAGATGTGTGTGCAAATTCATAAATATGCCATATGGAATTATGAGGACACACAAGTTCTAAATTGTTTATGAATCAAAGTTGCTAGGAGGTCAGGGGTATCTTTTGTATATTACAACACATAAAACAGTTTACTGTCCTTTAAACACTTACTGAAGTTTCTTTCCCCTCTTATTTGAAGGACATCATCAAGATGAAAAGCAACAATGTCTGGGCATTACCCAGACCAATTAGACAAGAACAGAGGTGATGGATGGGAGGACCGCTAATTACACTGTGCAACCAGGCTGCAAACCTCTATCAATATCTGCCGCCAATATGCAACCTGGGAAGGCCACAGGTTTGTTTCCTGGTATGATTTAACGAGACAATGAGATCTATAATGCACTTCTGTTTTGTCTCCAAGACAGCATTACAATGTTCAGAGAGCAATGTCTTGAAATTTACATGTTTATTATATGATGAGCATCACAATTGTGTTTATTTTGATAGAAGAATAGGATAAATGTAAATTGATTCTAGCATACATTTAATATATGTGCAGAGGTAAATTCTACAGATCAATTATGTAAGTTGCTATCTATGTTCCTAAACTTAATGCCTGTCAACGTTCTCAAAGTAGTCCAAGGCAAATTCATCTACACATTTGGCCCTGTGGCTTAGACATTTTCCTCTGACCATATCACTATGACCACAGACATGGAAAAACACATACTGATTTCCTCCTCAAGGGAGGAAAAGCTCTGATTACTCATAAATGCTTAGTCATAGATAGAAGCTGTAAGCTGGTCAAAGAATGTGGAGTTCTATATTAAACAGAGACCACCATCTGTCCTTTGTATTTAACAAGTTAAGATGCATTAGGATATACAAACAGAAAGATATACAGGTCATTTTTTTTCTTTACTTATATCATGATAAGTTAAAAATTAATGTTTTTCAGTGCTAAGTATAAGCACTCTTACTTTTGGCTTTACTCTGCTAGAGACATAATTTTATAACAAGCCATTGAATGGCAATTTCATCTGGGTTTTTTATACTAAGAGGGGTCTATGATGCTTAGCTACTCACTCCTACACCAGCTTTTGAAAACCATTGACTTGCTTTGTAATAGCTGATCAACTTCACCTTCTCGACAACATCTTATTGAACTAGGGGGAGAAGCTTACCCACAGGCAGCTCTCATCGGCCATTGGCTGATATGCCCACTAACTGGGACACATTATACTAGATTGAGACAAGACACCTGTAGGGGAAACAGAGTCAGTGAGGCTCCCTCACTGCCCGATAAGCAGCATTCCCATAACCATGAGTGGGCCCGTATGCACAGAATTACCCTTTGTTACACAATATCTTGGCACCCCACAGCTTTGTGTGCATTTTGTATATAGTGAGTTGGGACTCCCTGCCGGTGTGACACGCAGCTTGCAGTGCAAGTGTGGATTGCCCCACTCCCAGAATAAAGGCATGTCGGACATCCCAACAGCTCTGGGAATTTTCTTCTGGCTGCCCAAATCCCGTGTGAACCTGTCTGGCCTCTAAAGGCTGCAACACAACACCCAGTCAGAATCTGGGAAGCACTTTGTAAAATCACATGAATTAGGGACTTCAGGCCAAGATGGAGGCATAGGCAGACACACTGTGCCTCTTCTCATAACCAAAATTAAGGACAACAAAGATTTAGAAACAAGAAAACAACCAGAACTCAGAAAATCAAACTGTTTGGAAGTCCAACAACGATTCATCCAGACTGGTAAGAGGGGCGGAGCCGTGGCAGGAAAAAGTGGAGGTGCGGACCAGGCACACAGGCAGCAGCGGCTGGCAGCCCCCAGGTGCACAGGCGGTGACTAGCAGACCCCAGACACGGGGCAGCAACTGTGCAGAACCAGTGAGGCCGCACAAGGCAGCTGGCTGACCGGGTGGTCCCACATTCACGTGCGGATAATCCAGGCAAAGGGGAAGCGGTGAAAGGAACTGGAATCTGAGAGTGAGTAAAGCAATCGCCATTATCTCCTCTCAGACCCCACCCCCACATACAGCGTCACTACCCAGCGACTGGGCTGCCCCGCCTTGGGGAACACCTGAGGCTCCACCCCTCACTACGTAACAGCCGCGACTAGACCAAAAAAAAAAAAAAAAAACCACCCAGAAATGAAAATGGCTCAAACCGGAGAACAGATCAAAGCCCCAGAGCCAATTTATCTAAGCGATGAGGAGATTGCCAACCTATCAGATGCACAATTCAAAACCCTGGTGATCAAGATGCTTACAGAATTGGTTGTTTTTGCTCACAAATTAGATGAAAAAATGAAGGCTAAAATAAGTGAAATGAAGAAAGATGCATGGGGAACCAACAGAGATGGGAGGAAAACTGGGACTCAAATCAATGGAGTGGACCAGAAGGAAGAAAGAAACAACCAAACAGAAAAGAATGAAGAAACAAGAATTCAAAAAAATGAGGAGAGGCTTAGGAACCTCCAGGACATCTTTAAACATCCCAACATCCAAATTATAGGGGTACCAAAAGGGGAAGAAGAAGAGCAACCAGTGGAAAACTTTTTTGAACAAATAATAAAGGAGAACTTCCCCAATCTGGCAAAGGAAATAGTCTTCCAGGAAGTCCAGGAAGCTCAGAGAGTCCCAAAGAAGTTGGACCCGAGAAGGAACACACCAAGGCACATTATAATTATATTACCCAAGATTAAAATGAAGGAGAGAATTCTAGAAGCAGCAAGGGATAAGGGGACAGTCACCTACAAAGGAGTTCCAGTCAGACTGTCAGCGGATTTCTCAAAAGAGACCTTACAGGCAAGAAGAGGATGGAAAGAGGTATTCCAAGTCATGAAAATCAAAGACCTACATCCAAGATTGCTCTATCCAGCAAAGCTTTCATTTACAATGGAAGGGCAGATAAAGTGCTTCTCAGATAAGGTCAAGTTAAAGGAGTTCATCATCACCAAGCCCTTATTCTATGAAATGTTAAAGGGACTTATCTAAGAAAAAGAAGATCAAAAATATGAACAGTAAAAAGACAGCAAACTCACAGGTATTAACAACCAGACCTAAAACAAAAGCCAACTAAGCAAACCACTACAACAGGAGCAGAAACACAGAAATGGAGATCACATGGAGGGTTAGCAATAGGGGAGTGGGAAAAGGAGAGAGGGGGACAAGGTACATAGAACAAGTAGCATAGATGGTAGGTAGAA